>VKON01002658.1:253654-315168 GCA_009741485.1 Malurus cyaneus samueli
CAAGTATAACTATAAGATTAACTATAATTCTAATTATAATGCTGCAAGAACAGACAAATGGAGCTCCTTTATCCCCACCTCCTTACACTCCAGGAAAGGGAAGGAAGAGATGCTCCTACTGTATAACACTTGCAAAATAAGTGGATTGTTAATTTTTTTTTCCAGAAATATGCACCATTTTTGCACTACTACGCACAACACAAACTCAATCCTCCTACGATATTTCCTATAAGAAAAAAAACTTTAATAATTCATAGAGAAAACACATGGCAGCACAGCCCATCCTCCCCTTGCTCAAAAGGGCACAGAAACCAGAGCTTTGCTCTCCTGCTGTCTTTTTACAATCAATTGCTCCAGGAGACCTCGCACAAAAGACCTGGCTCAGGTGTCCTATGAATCCAGTAGCCATCACAGCCCAGTAAACCTGAATGAGAAGTGGGATGATTTAGATGCTAATGACTAATGGAGTGATATCTGTCTGTGCAATTGGCAGCCATGCAGGGATAGCAGGGAGCTCTCTCAGGTCTTGTCCGTGCAGGGAGAAGAGAAAGATCCCTTATCGCATTTTATAAGTTTGCATTTATAGGGCAAATAAAATGGAGCATTTTTAAAACCAGGAAGCATTTCAGAGAACAGATTTTTTTTTTCCATATAAAAATCACAGATAGAATTTAACTTTAAATACTTTTCTGGCTAGGGAAAAAAAAAATCAATTGAACTGATTACCCTGTTGAGTACCAGTGAAGATTTTAGTTGTCTTTGTAATTGCAATTTTTCCTTGCTGGCTTTTAAACATAAAAGGAAAGTGACTTTACTGCTGCAGTAAAACCATGGGCCCTAGCCAAAACCAACAAAGCAGAGTGTTAACCCTTTCTGTGCTGTTCCAGCTCTACAGGCACCTTTAAAGGCTTTCTGTTCAAAAGATCAGTGATAAATCCATCTCATATGCTTTTTCCATCCCAAACCTAGCCAATTCTGAGAAGCTGCTAAAGAAAAAAAAAATAAATAAAAAATAAAAAAGAAAGTGACTCCCACTCAGGTTCACTGTCATGTGGTGGGACACTGAACCACAGCACAGAGTGACCATTGTTGGAAGGATCATCTAAAACTCTGCATAACCCTATCAGATTGGGGTCAATAGCACAGGATTTTGGGTCAATACTGAAGGTTTTAATGTCAACACCATTTCTCAGCTGGGCAGACCATGGCAGTAGCACACACAGGAGCTGCCCTTGGCACACTGCAATCTGTTGGCATTGCTGCCTCCAGAACTCTGCCCTGCTCTGCCACAGAGATGGAAACCCCAGACCAAGCTGGAGCACTTCAGCCTCCCCTCCAGATCACCAGATCACAGTGTCTTTAGTGCCAAAAGAATTTTCAGTGGCACTGGGCTGTGATAAGATTCCAAACGTGTCTCCCGAGATTTATATTTATACATTGTCCCATATACAATGCTCCTCACTCATAACAGGCATGGTTACAAGACAATCAGTTAAAGGGAACAAAAATAGATTTCCCAAACCAGACATCATAAATTCAGTGCTTCACCCTATCTGGTTTAAAACCAGCACAAACTGTGAATATAAAAGTGTCACTTTGAGGTTTCTGCAGGTCCTGCTGGCTCTCTGGAGAGGGAGCAGAACCAGAGGCAAGGACTGGAGCTGGAGATGCAGCTTCCCTCCAAATAATCATCCAGGAGAGCTAAATGGACTTTGCTCAGACAAAACAGCAAAGATCCTGCCATTCAATAACCGTTCCTGGTCAGAATTTACTTGGCTGCTGCCACCCTGGATTCTCCAGACGGCTCTTTATGCATTTCCCCTGCCACCCTAAATCACCAGCTCTATTGTAACACTTTTATTGTGCCCCATTCAAGGCACAGACTGTCATTGATGTGCAAGCCACGCTGAGGAGGGAGCAGAGGAGCAAATCTCCTGACCCAGACTATGGGGCTGCCCCCAGCCTGAGCCCCCACTGACACCCAGGGGGACAGAGATCCTCAATCCCATCACACTTCATGTTAGACACCAAAGCTAAAGACAAATTTCCATTTCTAATGATTTTGGTCTTCCCTAAATCTGTTCAGGCCCTTCTCTGAATTCTTCAAGAGGTAGAAATGGTGAAGTCACACTTCATGTTCTTCAGGGCTCTGTGTGGCTTTCTAGAGCCAGTACAGTCTTACCCAGTTAAACCAGCTGAAAACAAGCTAAACCCAGATTTAGTTCAGCTATGAGCCCAGCCCTCCTCAAAACACCCACAAAAATCCTCCAAATGTCATCACTGACATATCCCAAGCAACAAAGAGGAAATGCTGACAAGTGTCAGAGTCACACAGTTTGAAAGATCCCAAAGTCAAAGAGCACAGGGCTCGTTCTGGGGCTGACAAGGAAGCATGGTAGACACTTGCTAAACTCACAGTTTGCTCTCACTCTGTAGAGCAGGGCTGTTGTCAAACCAAATCCACAGCACACTTGGTGGGCAGGAGATCAAAGGTGCATCTGCTAAACCACTTCAGCACTTCTGGCTGGGCAGGAAGCAGAGAGCCAGCAGAATTTCTCTAATTCCTCACTTTTAATGCGATAAATGTATTAGAAAAGCACCAGTCCATGGTGGATGGGCAACACTCTGCACATGTTGGGCACACAGAGGGATTTTGGCAGGGCATTCAGGAGTCCTGAGAGTCACTCTGGCTTTGGAGTAAATCCCTTGTTGTGGTTACAGCGAGTCAAACAATGATTTTGTGAGAGAGAGAGAGACAGGACAGTACCTATGTGCTCACAAATTACCAGGTTTGAACACAGGAAACAGCAGAAGGAATTCACAGTGAGAGGAGCAAAAAGCCTGAACAAATTCGAACTAAAATATTGAATTGAGTACTAGTCCTATAACTGCTTCCAAAACAATCATCCCGTGCCCATTTTGGATATCAGAGCTGTTCACCCTGGCTGTTCTGAGCCAGGCTTAGCAGGTGGGTCTAACACCAAGCTGAGATCAACCACGGGTGATTTTCAAAGAGCACCTCCCAACCCCGGTGTGTTTAATGCCATGCAAGGCTCTTCCTCAGCCCTTCTCTCCCCAGCCTCACACTGCATGTTCCTGCCCTCATTCCAAACGAGGATTTAGCTCCTTGTTGTCAGAGGATGAATGTTTTTTATTCTGTTTGCTCCCAGGCCAGTATCAAAAGCTCCCAGTACATGGGTTAACCAGATGATCCTTTAATACACAAAGGACCCCCAAACAGCTTAACCTTAACCCATCCGTAAAGATTCCACCCAGCCTGCTAATGCTGTCCTGAATCGTGTTCTCTATTATTACGTCTGAAATCCGTTAAAATTTCACACAATTTCCTGCACAGCAGTGTATATAATAGTGCTGGGAGCCAATATGTTTCTATAATTGGGCCTGTAGTGGGGCAGAGTCCAAAGCAATTAATCCAGCCTCCTTCCTTGTTTGCGCCCATATAAAGCTGACAGGGTAGAGAGTAATTGGAAGTGAGCGGCCTCTATCCCCTACTTTAAATTAATATTTTCCTGTTCTGATTTAATTTCACCCGGTAACAGTGACACAAAGACACGCCATGTCAAGCACTAAGTAATCTGCAGCAGCTGCCTTAGGAGGAAACTTTTATTCATCAGTAATATAGTGACCTGTATATCACTCCACACACTGTACACAATATTCCTGTCACACAGACAGCTGCATTTAACTCTGTATAATCAGCAGAGATGGGGGAAAAAAACTATCATACTAACATATATATTGGTATTATATATATTAAGATACAAAACAGATGGAGGATTTATTTAATTAGAAACACTCAGCTTTCCAAAAGGGGGAAAAATTAAATAGAAAATATAAAAAAAAAAAAAAAAAAAAAACATGCTAATCAGCAGAGCCAGGAATCCATGCAAATGAAAAGCCAGAAGTAATGGCCAAAACAGCCAGGCCATTAAATCAAATCACTGAGAAAATAATGGCTAAACTCTCTCTTACTTGTAACACTCAATTTATGTAGTCAATATGGCTCTGAATGAATGAGTGAAGGTACTAAGAGCACAAATCTAAATTCAATATACATATCTTAGAAAAATCCCCAGCGCCCGCGCTGACGAGGAGCAGAGAGCGGGCTCTGCTATCGCCCAAAACAAAACTGCCTTCATTTGACATCATCCCTTGTTTGCATCACACAAAACATCCAAATATCCATAGATTATGGTAACGAGCCAAAGGATTTATGGGAGTGTGTGGCACGCTGGGACCAGGCAGGGCTGGGAGGATGGGAATTGAGATCCTGCTCCCCACGTGCAGTTCCTTGAGCTGCACAAGACACATGTTTTAGCATGTTTTTTATATTTGCTATTTAATATTCTTTTCCCCCCTTTTGGAAAGCTGAGTGTTTCATAATTAAAGAAATTCCTCCATCTGTTTTGTATCTACATACAAACACACATATATAGTACCATATACATGTTATATATAGGGTTTTTTTTCCCCATCTCTGCTGATTATACAGAGTTAAACACAACCCTGGTGGGAAACACTAAAGCTCTTTTCCCTTCAAAACGTGGTATATTCATACACAATGTAATATATTTTTAATTCTTAGATTGCTCAGACATGGACCAGAAGCAGGAGCTCACTCTTGAAGTGACATTACTTGTTGGAAATAAGGAGTTTATTTTCCAGATAAATAGGGCTGCTCAGCCTTACACCCCAGATTTGTTTCCCAGGTAATTTAAAGCCAACAGCTTCTTTGTCTCCAGCCCACATTTGGGCTGAGAAGCAGGAAAATGGCATGGACAACACCACGATGGCTACAGGCACAGATTCCCTGACCAAAGCACACCAAAATTCACCACTCAGACCCTGCAGACTCAGCCCCCTATACTTGGGAGGAGTAGAAAGGAGCTCAAGGATCTGTTTGCAAACTGAAGAATTGGAGAACTCAGTTTCCAGACTGCTGCTCCATGTGAAACCAGGAGCAGAGACATCCAAGTTCATCAGAGCTACAGAAGGAGCTGAAAAAAATGCAGTCTCAGGGGACTACCGAGGGACATGGCAGCTTAGCCCTCTGTGGATCAGCAGCTTATTTCCACTTGCTTACATTTTCTCCTCCTCTCTTGTTCCTGATTCCGTTGGATTTTCTTTTTCCTCACCAGTATTACATTTTCATTTCCAGGCAGCGTGCTTAGGCCAGAGATGATCACCAGCACGGGTAGCTGGGAGCAGAGCTGACCCTAAGAATTGTCCTGAATTAAGCTCAGCTCAGCTGCCAGGTGATCCTACAGCAGCAGCCACATCACCTCAGGGAGCTGAGGCCATGGGACATCACAGCTATCACAATATTGTTTACAGAAACAGGGGACTTTCAGAAATACCCTCAGCCCTACGATTTCTGTCTCCCCAAGAAACCCCATCACATCACTATGGCCGTGGAGTTTGTAACATCCTGCATTTGTCCCACAACTGAGGACCCCAAAGCTCTTTGCACCCACACCAGTAAAGGTTAATTTTAGTGTTTATTGTGCAGGAGGAAGGAGGTTTGGTTCTGTACCTGCTTAGATTTGTCACTGCTGCTCCCATCGCCTGCCAAATCCGTTTACACCAGAAGAAATTTCTAAATCTGACCTCGCTTGTGCTCTCGAATAAAAAGCTTTTCCTCAATAATGCTTTGGACACAGCTGCATGTGTCCCATTGCTCTTCTGCAGCACACAAAACTCAGGCAGAATGGATACCATGAAGAAAAACGGTATTTACTTCAGAGCAGGGTTGTTTTTTCTTAAAGAAAATCATAACAAAATGAGCTGCAGCAGCATCGGGTGAGCACTCTACAGTACAGAACCACACTGCTCCAGCCAGGACAGAGACCTTCCCAGTCCAGAACAGCATCTGCAGCTGAGGATCCTTTTAATTCCAACAAAAAACATGCAATGACACCACCAGAACTACATCTAACCACACCCCCCTGCTCTTATTCAGCAGTTTGTCTCATGGTGACACTGAAACAATCCCAACCTTTTTACCTTTTTTTCTCCCTTACTTACTTTTGCTAAATTCCGCTGTCAAAAAATAGTAAATAGGAAGCAAATAGATCACCCCGATTCCACTCATTATTCCCATTGATTTTAAGTCTGGACAGGGCTATTACCATCACGTTACAAATTGTCTATTTGTAGGAAGAAAAGTTGAAAAAAATGGCAAGTTATCTGTTCTTGACCCAAAGCTCTGGGCAGCATTACAACCAGCTGTTCCCCTTCACTCCCGAGGTGGCTGCAGTTAGTGGCAGAACAAATGATCCCTTTGTGCAGTTTTGCATAAATGTTTGTCAAGTGTCTCGGGCTTCCCTCACAAGGCTGGCTATTAAGGAACAGAAGTAAAATTCCCTGGAGCAGAAGCGTGCGTGGGGAGTTATCCACTTAGGCTAAAATCCTCGTCGATATATTTTTGTCTCGTGAGAATCCCGGGTGCGAACGGGAGAATAAAGTCTGTGATCATCATGCAGAGGGTGGGTTCCAGGAGGACAGGGAGGTGCAGGGAGCAATCCTGCAGTGGCACAACCTTCTCCAACTGGCAAAAAATGCTGGAGCCAGCATTAAGAAAAAAAAAACCAGAAAAAAAAACCAACCAACCCTCAAAAGCTTTTGAGCATCAGCCTTGCAGCCAAGCACACCCAGCACACTTCGATTTTGATGTACAGTTTGAAACAAATCAATAGCAGTATAATAATACTCAGCACGCTGTGTAATTTTTATATCATTAGTTTTCATTTTCCGCTCCCCATGCATCAAAAAACTTACAACGGGCTCGTAAAGTTTATTTAGTATTCCATGAATTCCTAATCAGTTTCATTTCATAATGATTCAGAGCGGCCGTTGCCAGGGCCCTGGTGTCAAAAAATCGATAAAACCAACACACTTTTCCTGATGGCGGCTGCAAAAGGATCTATTGTAGGGGAATTATGATTTATGTCTGGGCTGCACCACGAGCAGCAGCAAGCGACAGGCTGGCTCAAGAGCTGAGATGTTCGCCAATAATGATTTATATGCGCTTCTCTCCCTTTTTCAACCCCCGGGGTCCTCTCCAGATGCCGGGAGCTCAGCCTGGGTTCTGTGTTTGGCTCAGGAGGGTGCGGGTCCCCAAATCCCAGCAGGGCTGGACACCGGTGACACCGGGACACAATCCCCCCCCTGCTCCTCTGCCCTTGTCCCCAGGCTCTGTGACAATCTATTCAGCTCCAGATGAACGCGGGGACGCTTCGATTTTCAGCTCTGTGCAGAAGGTGCTTATTTATCTTGGGGCACCCATTCTGTCAAGGCTCGCTCGGGGTGCGAGTGGCTCGGTGCGTCACTGAGAGCGCACGGAGTTGTGCCAGGACAGGGAGAAACAAAAAAACTGTGCAGGGTTATAAGGACACACAGAGCGTGAGGGACTCGGGAAGTTAAAGACTTTCACAGAAAAATCCTTTTCTGAAGTCTAAGAACCCAGTTGTTCTCTGTCACATGGCACAACATCGTTAAAATAAGGATGCTCTGGGTTAGGAGGGGGAAGGATGGGTGTAACTGGGAATGTGGAAGTTGTTCCTGTACCAGGAGGAAGCAGCAATGTGCAGGATAGAGCTGGGTTCTGCTTCATTTCCTATGTTAATCAGGTTGGTGATTCTCCAGCAGGGAGAGGCAGGGCCAGGGAGGAGCGTTTGGAAACAGAAAGAGCAGGTACAGCCTGTTGTTAAAGCCCTGTTTACAGAAAGGATTAACAGCATCACTTAAACATCTAAATTAATTTATTGAGGTGCCTTTACCACCCTTCTCTCATTTCCATAGAGAATTGTCAGCAGCCCTGCTCCACGAGGAGCTTCCCTCCCTTCTCTCTGCTCCACAAAGACATTATAAACCCTGCGCTTCCTGAGGGAAATCTGGGGAAGTTAAAAGAATGAACAATTTGGTGCTTTAAAGTGTGTGTAAATACTCGAAATTATGCCTCCTGGTTTTCCATCATCCCACAGTTAAATGGATCATGCTCAAGGTTTTTCTCTGTTAAAACACAGACCTGAAACTTTAAGATTAAAGCTGAGCTTCACACCCAGCTCTAGATCTTTGAGATAAACACTGCTCGGTCCTTCCTCGAATACATGCAACTAGAAGGTTGAAAATTAAGCATTCAGCACCAGCTCCTCAGCAAGTCTCTAGTAAACAAAGGGGAAGTTTAAGTTGGAATTATGCCACTTGGTTAATAACAAGCAGTTATGATGAGATGATTCAATAGCTTGGGTGAAATGAAGGTCCCTGAGATAGTATTGCCTCCATTTATTTACATACCTCGTGTTCACACACACACATGCACTGTTTGCTGATTATCTTGGAAAAGCAAAGGTTGAGATCCAGGCTTCTCCTGGTCTCCCTGCTCCAGGATAAACACAGGCTTTGTAAATTGAGAGTACATCAACTAGGAAAGCACTCTGAGGCACCCAAGGGTGCTGGTGTCTTATCTGGAGAGAAATTCCCCGAAAAAGCCTTCCTGGAACACAGCATCCTCTAACAAGAACATGCAGACAATTATACAATTTTAGTATTTTCCTGAGACTTTGACAGAGCAGTTGACAGGCATTAGACTCAGCTTCATGCTGGCAGCAAGCAGAAGTAATTAGCCACCAGCTTTACAAATTTATATTCTCTTTCTGAAGCAACAAAACCAATTTATTTATTTTTAAATTAGGCTGATGAATGATGGCACTTTAGGGAAACTGAAGCCACGGAAGAAGGATTTGTACAGCCACACAATGAGCAAATTTCACTCTGTTTTCTCTCCCTGAATGAAGCCCAAAAGAAAGAGGAGGTCTGGTGCAAGGTTTAAAGGTGAGAAGTAGCAAAATGCAGCCTGTATTCAGAAGGGTGGAAAATATTGTTCAGTAGAGAAAAATGCATGAAAGAAGTGAGGATGAAACTTCCAGCTACAAACTCCTTCTGCTCACTCACAGCTCACTCCTGCTGCCTCCAAGATGTTGAGCAAAAACTTCTTAGCAAGGAGTAAATTTTCTTAACCATCACCAGAGACTCCCCATGAATGAGGGGAAAAAAACTGGGCCAGCAGACAGCACACCAGCACATGAAAAATTTTGCTAAAAAAAGCATAGTCCTACTTTTATCACCTTTGAATTTAGCCCAGGAATTACTGGATGGTGTCATTAAGACCTGCAATCTTATTTACAAGACACTTTTCTGAAAGATAAAAAGACCTGCATGGACAACATAATTACAGTTTGGTTAGCATAAGTTAGCAATTTTGGTACAGCCACATTAAAAAGAAAATAGAGTTTTCTCCCCCTCAAAGAAAAAAGTAGATGTTGTTTAGAACTGCACTTTTACTATGTGGGGGGGTAACTGGCTAAAATATTGAGATTTAAGGGAAAAAATAATCTTATTTACAAGACATTTTTCAGAAAAATAAAAGACCTGCACGGACAACATAATTACGTTTGGTTAGCATAAGTTAGCAATTTTGGTACGCCACATTAAAAAGAAAATAGAGTTTTCTCCCCCTAAAAAAAAATAGATGTTGTTTAGAACTGCACTATGTGTTTTGTGGGGGGGGAACTGGCTAAAATATTGAGATTTAAGGGAAAAATAATCTTATTTACAAGACATTTTTCAGAAAATAAAAAGACCTCACTGGACAACATAATACAGTTTGTTAGCATAAGTTAGCAATTTTGGTACAGCCCATTAAAAAGAGAAATGGAGTTTTCTCCCCTCTCAAAAAAAAAAAAAAAAAAAAAAAAAAAAAAAAGTAGATGTGTTTCAGAAGTGCACTTTTACTATGTGGCGGGGGAAAACTGCTAAAGTATTGAGATTTAAGGAAAAAATAATCATGGGTTTATGTTGCCGGGCTCCCGTGAATATTTTCAGCATATTTCACCATATCATTGCACGGTGGGCTCTGTTCCTGCCTCCAGAATGGATGTTCCATCATTTCTATAGTGGGCCTGCGTGACATTCATTAAGTGCAGCTACAAAGGGAGAGGGTTAAACAGCTCGGCCTCTTTTCTCTGATTTGCTCATACATCAGCAGGCGCTCCAGGTTAAATGCCCAGGATCCCGCCGCAGATGGATCGGGAGAGGCACGCAGGCAGATACTTCACCCCACACTACTTAACCCAGGGAAATGAGTCTTGGAGTCGGTGTCATGGTAAAATATGGACGTTCACTCAGATAATGTGCAGTTGGAAATTTTTTTTTTTTTTTCCCGAGCCTTTGCAAGCGACTGAACGTAAGATCCCGCACAGCCCCTTCTGCAAACTGCCAGCTCTCTGCTCTACAGAGCTTATTTTTGAGTGTAATTTGTCTTTATTGACTATCAAGTAAGAATTTAAACCCATAGTGCAATCGGTGGTAGAAGCCCCAGATATTTCTTCTCTGCCTCCAGCTTTACCCCAAGAAAAACTGTGCACAGGGAGGTTTATTTTTCCTTACCCAAAAGTCCTTTTGAAATATTAGAGTGGACATTTACTTTAAAGATATCACCCCACTATGCTTTATCTGTGTCTGGAGGAACAAGTCACACGTTGCCTGTTTCTGGAGAGTTCTGGGAGCCTTTTCAGTGGCAGTTTCTGCACAAAGCAGGGACCTGCCCTGTCCCCCAGAAACTGTGCATCTCACCCGAAATTGCTCTGAATTATTGTCTCATTCCTGACTGCTCTGCTCCAGATTCTGCTTTCTGTTTCAAAGGCTGCCTTTAATTCTCATTACTTGACTATGCCCATCTTCACTTGTGCAATGTTTCAGTATTCTGGATTAACTCAGTTCTGGAATGTGTTCCTAAGAAGTTCTTTAAGAACATAGTACCATCACTTTTTGGGAAATGCATTAGTTAAAGTCTCATCATCAGGATACTGCCATTGTGGCACCTTTGCAATGCTTCTGCAAGGTATCAGCCAAAAGATATCATAGTTCTGCAGTTCAGAGGGCTCATGTGTGTTTTATTCAGTTATTCTATACTTCCTCGTTCTTCTATAAAGCCAATTCTGAAGTTTTACTATCCTAAATCATGTACAGAAAAGAGGAGCAGGGTAAGGGTAAAGACAGATCGCCACGAGATCAAGAACAAAGCACTGTGTGCTGCCTGCCTTCGTTTATTCCATCCCCCACAAAGCAAAAAAAAAAAAAGAGTAAAAATCAGACTCCAACTGATCAATGCAAAGAGACACAGTTAACACACAAAAGTGTTGGTACATGAGCACACATGATCATAAGGCTATGCCAATAATTCACATTCTGACATGGAGAAACAGCTATCGAGTTGTGACCACAGCCCTTCTTTTCCCTTAATCCTAATTGAAAATCCAGAGCCCTGCAACATCTGTTGTGTTTTTTAATATCTCAGAAATAATTGCTAATCAAAACCTCACGCGGAGGGGCCGGTAGGAAGTGGATCCATGTTCTCAACACAAAATTTTCATGCGAGCTGGAGGAGTGGGAAGATGCAGGGACACCTAATTTCCACCTTGTGATCCAGCTCCATCTGATGAAAAAGATTGCCCAGCAGTCAAAAATCAAAGTCACACTGTCCTGGGGAGAGCCGGAACGGTGACAGGTCCGAGCATGCCGGGAGAGCAGGCATGCAGGCAAGTGAAAATTTGGTCTCTGCTAGGTGTGGAAAGTCAATGTTATTTGTTTTTAAAGTTATTTTAGCAAACATGTAGCTTTCGTTCTCTTATCAAGACTGATTGGATACACGGGGGTTCCGCTATCTTATTAACCTTACCAAGTCTTTGCCATTTTATCTTATTTTAAAAAATTATTACTGCTCATTAGTGCCAGCTCCACCAGAAGAAATTCAGTTGGTTTTCCCCAGTCTGTGGTGGTTACAGCAGTGCATGATTTGTTCCCTTCTGACAGAGGAAAGAAATCCATACAGCAAGAAAATAATTTAGCGGCAACTCTTCATCACTAAAATATTTAACATCTAAAAGCATTTTTAAAGCTAACGCAGTACACACATAATTAACAGCTTGCCTCGCTAATTAGGTGACTCCTTGCTAATGAGGTAGCAATAAGCTGAGCAGCAGTCACACAATGTGCAGACAAGGTCTTCCCAGGCAGTTTACAACTTCTGTCAAAACAACCAGCAACGCTTTTCCTCCCCAAACAGCTTTTTCCTCCCCCGGAGCAGCCGCAGGTCGGGATGTGCTGAAGGCGGTGTGAACAGCCCCAGGCTGGTGTGTTCCTGGTGTGTTCCCCTGGCTCTGTGCCACCCCAGCAGTGACATTTGTGAGCCCCAGGGGAGCTCGTGGTTCTGGATAAGCTGTGTGGGTTCGTGCAGACCCCACTGCCATCGCCAGGTGAGCCTGCAGAGGCAGGAAGAAAAGTTGAAAAAAATGGCAAGTTATCTGTTCTTGACCCAAAGCTCTGGGCAGCATTACAACAGCTGTTCCCCTTCACTCCCGAGGTGGCTGCAGTTAGTGGCAGAACAAATGATCCCTTTGTGCAGTTTTGCATAAATGTTTGTCAAGTGTTTCAGGGCTTCCCTCACAAGGCTGGCTATTAAGGAACAGAAGTAAAATTCCCTGGAGCAGAAGCGTGCGTGGGGAGTTATCCACTTAGGCTAAAATCCTCGTCGATATATTTTTGTCTCGTGGAGAATCCCGGGTGCGAACGGGAGAATAAAGTCTGTGATCATCATGCAGAGGGTGGGTTCCAGGAGGACAGGAGTGCAGGAGCAATCCTGCAGTGCACAACCTTCTCCAACTGGCAAAAAATGCTGGAGCCAGCATTAAAAAAAAAAAAAAAAAAACCAGAAAAAAAAAAAAAAAAACCTCAAAAGCTTTTGAGCATCAGCTTCAGCCAGCACACCCAGCACACTTCGATTTGATGTACAGTTGAAACAAATCAATAGCAGTATAATAATACTCAGCACGCTGTGTAATTTTTATATCATTAGTTTTCATTTTCCGCTCCCCATGCATCAAAAAACTTACAACGGGCTCGTAAAGTTTATTTAGTATTCCATGAATTCCTAATCAGTTTCATTTCATAATGATTCAGAGCGGCCGTTGCCAGGGCCCTGGTGTCAAAAAATCGATAAAACCAACACACTTTCCTGATGGCGGCTGCAAAAGGATCTATTGTAGGGGAATTTATGATTTATGTCTGGGCTGCACCACGAGCAAGCAGCAAGCGACAGGCTGGCTCAAGAGCTGAGATGTTCGCCAATAATGATTTATATGCGCTTCTCTCCCTTTTTCAACCCCCGGGTCCTCTCCAGATGCCGGGAGCTCAGCCTGGTTCTGTGTTTGGCTCAGGAGGGTGCGGGTCCCCAAATCCCAGCAGGGCTGGACACCGGTGACACCGGGACACAATCCCCCCCCTGCTCCTCGCCCTTGTCCCCAGGCTCTGTGACAATCTATTCAGCTCCAGATGAACGCGGGGACGCATTCGATTTTCAGCTCTGTGCAGAAGGTGCTTATTATCTTGGGGCACCCATTCTGTCAAGGCTCGCTCGGGGTGCGAGTGGCTCGGTGCGTCACTGAGAGCGCACGGAGTTGTGCCAGGACAGGGAGAAACAAAAAAACTGTGCAGGGTTATAAGGACACACAGAGCGTGAGGGACTCGGGAAGTTAAAGACTTTCACAGAAAAATCCTTTTCTGAAGTCTAAGAACCCAGTTGTTCTCTGTCACATGTCACAACATCGTTAAAATAAGATGCTCTGGGTTAGGAGGGAAGGATGGGTGTAACTGGGAATGTGGAAGTTGTTCCTGTACCAGGAGGAAGCAGCAATGTGCAGGATAGAGCTGGGTTCTGCTTCATTTCCTATGTTAATCAGGTTGGTGATTCTCCAGCAGGGAGAGGCAGGGCCAGGAGGAGCGTTTGGAAACAGAAAGAGCAGGTACAGCCTGTTGTTAAAGCCCTGTTTACAGAAAGGATTAACAGCATCACTTAAACATCTAAATTAATTTGAGGTGCCTTTACACCCTTCTTCATTTCCATAGAGAATTGTCAGCAGCCTGCTCCACGAGGAGCTTCCTCCCTTCTCTCTGCTCCACAAAGACATTATAAACCCTGCGTGGGGAATCTTAAAAGATATGAACAATTTGCTTGCTTTAAAGTGTGTGTAAATACTCGAAATTATGCCTCCTGGTTTTCCATCATCCCACAGTTAAATGGATCATGCTCAAGGTTTTTCTCTGTTAAAACACAGACCTGAAACTTTAAGATTAAAGCTGAGCTTCACACCCAGCTCTAGATCTTTGAGATAAACACTGCTCGGTCCTTCCTCGAATACATGCAACTAGAAGGTTGAAAATTAAGCATTCAGCACCGAGCTCCTCAGCAAGTCTCTAGTAAACAAAGGGGAAGTTTAAGTTGGAATTATGCCACTTGGTTAATAACAAGCAGTTATGATGAGATGATTCAATAGCTTGGGTGAAATGAAGGTCCCTGAGATAGTATTGCCTCCATTTATTTACATACCTCGTGTTCACACACACACATGCACTGTTTGCTGATTATCTTGGAAAAGCAAAGGTTGAGATCCAGGCTTCTCCTGGTCTCCCTGCTCCAGGATAAACACAGGCTTTGTAAATTGAGAGTACATCAACTAGGAAAGCACTCTGAGGCACCCAAGGGTGCTGGTGTCTTATCTGGAGAGAAATTCCCCGAAAAAGCCTTCCTGGAACACAGCATCCTCTAACAAGAACATGCAGACAATTATACAATTTTAGTATTTTCCTGAGACTTTGACAGAGCAGTTGACAGGCATTAGACTCAGCTTTATGCTGGCAGCAAGCAGAAGTAATTAGCCACAGCTTTACAAATTTATATTCTCTTTCTGGAAGCAACAAAACCAATTTATTTATTTTTTAAATTAGGCTGATGAATGATTGATTAGGGAAACTAAGCCACGGAAGAAGGATTTGTACAGCCACACAATGAGCAAATTTCACTCTGTTTTCTCTCCCTGAATGAAGCCCAAAAGAAAGAGGAGATCTGGTGCAAGGTTTAAAGTGAGAAGTAGCAAAATGCACCTGTATTCAGAAGGGTGGAAAATATTGTTCAGTAGAGAAAAATGCATGAAAGAAGTGAGATGAAACTTCCAGCTACAAACTCCTTCTGCTCACTCACAGCTCACTCCTGCTGCCTCCAAGATGTTGAGCAAAAACTTCTTAGCAAGGAGTAAATTTTCTTAACCATCACCTGAGACTCCCCATGAATGAGGGGAAAAAAACTGGGCCAGCAGACAGCACACCAGCACATGAAAAATTTTGCTAAAAAAAGCATTAGTCCTACTTTTATCACCTTTGAATTAGCCCAGGAATTCTGGATGGTGTCATTAAGACCTGCAATCTTATTTACAAGACACTTTTCTGAAAGATAAAAAGACCTGCATGGACAACATAATTACAGTTTGGTTAGCATAAGTTAGCAATTTTGGTACAGCCACATTAAAAAGAAAATAGAGTTTTCTCCCCCTCAAAGAAAAAAGTAGATGTTGTTTAGAACTGCACTTTTACTAGTGGGGGGAGAAACTGGCTAAAATATTGAGATTTAAGGGAAAAAATAATCTTATTTACAAGACATTTTTCAGAAAAATAAAAAGACCTGCACGGATAGTTTGGTTAGCATAAGTTAGCAATTTTGGTACAGCCACATTAAAAAGAAAATAGAGTTTTCTCCCCCTCAAAGAAGAAAAGTAGATGTTGTTTAGAACTGCACTTTTACTATGTGGGGGGGAGAAACTGGCTAAAATATTGAGATTTAAGGGAAAAAATAATCTTATTTACAAGACATTTTTCAGAAAAATAAAAAGACCTGCACGGACAACATAATTACAGTTTGGTTAGCATAAGTTAGCAATTTTGGTACAGCCCATTAAAAAGAAAATGGAGTTTTCTCCCTCAAAAAAAAAAAAAAAAAAAAAAAAAAAAAAAAAAAGTAGATGTGTTCAGAAGTGCATTTTTACTATGTGGCGGGGGGAGAAACTGGCTAAAATCACACAGACAGCTGCATTTAACTCTTGTATAATCAGCAGAGATGGGGGAAAAAAAACTATATAAACATGTATATGGTATTATATATAGTGTGTTTGTAGTAGATACCAAAACAGATGGAGGATTTATTTAATTATGAAACACTCAGCTTCCAAAAGGGGGAAAAAATTAAATTAGCAAATATATAAAAAAAAAAAAAAAAAAAAAAAAAACATGCTAATCACAGAGCCAGGAATCCATGCAAATGAAAAGCCAGAAGTAATGGCCAAAACAGCCAGGCCATTAAATCAAATCACTGAGAAAATAATGGCTAAACTCTCTCTTACTTGTAACACTCAATTTATGTGTCAATATGGCTCTGAATGAATGAGTGAGGTACTAAGAGCACAAATCTAAATTCAATATACATATCTTAGAAAAATCCCCAGCGCCCGCGCTGACGAGGAGCAGAGAGCGGGCTCTGCTATCGCCCAAAACAAAACTGCTTCATTTGACATCATCCCTTGTTTGCATCACACAAAACATCCAAATATCCATAATTATGTAACGAGCCAAAGGATTTATGGGAGTGTGTGGCACGCTGGGACCAGGCAGGGCTGGGAGGATGGGAATTGAGATCCTGCTCCCCACGTGCAGTTCCTTGAGCTGCACAAGACACATGTTTTAGCATGTTTTTTATATTTGCTATTTAATATTCTTTTCCCCCCTTTTGGAAAGCTGAGTGTTTCATAATTAAAGAAATTCCTCCATCTGTTTTGTATCTACATACAAACACACATATATAGTACCATATACATGTTATATATAGGTTTTTTTTCCCCATCTCTGCTGATTATACAGAGTTAAACACAACCCTGTGGGAAACACTAAAGCTCTTTTCCCTTCAAAACGTGGTATATTCATACACAATGTAATATATTTTTAATTCTTAGATTGCTCAGACATGGACCAGAAGCAGGAGCTCACTCTTGAAGTGACATTACTTGTTGGAAATAAGGAGTTTATTTTCCAGATGAATAGGGCTGCTCAGCCTTACACCCCAGATTTGTTTTCTGGGCAATTTAAAGCCGACAGCTTCTTTGTCTCCAGCCCACATTTGTGCTGAGAAGCAGGAAAATGGCATGGACAACACCACGATGGCTACAGGCACAGATTCCCTGACCAAAGCACACCAAAATTCACCACTCAGACCCTGCAGACTCAGCCCCCTATACTTGGGAGGAAGTAGAAAGGAGCTCAAGGATCTGTTTGCAAACTGAAGAATTGGAGAACTCAGTTTCCAGACTGCTGCTCCATGTGAAACCAGGAGCAGAGACATCCAAGTTCATCAAGCTACAGAAGGAGCTGAAAAAAATGCAGTCTCAGGGGACTACCGAGGGACATGGCAGCTTAGCCCTCTGTGGATCAGCAGCTTATTTCCACTTGCTTACATTTTCTCCTCCTCTCGTGTTCCTGATTCCGTTGGATTTTCTTTTTCCTCGCCAGTATTACATTTTCATTTCCAGGCAGCGTGCTTAGGCCAGAGTGATCACCAGCACGGGTAGCTGGGAGCAGAGCTGACCCTAAGAATTGTCCTGAATTAAGCTCAGCTCAGCTGCCAGGTGATCCTACAGCAGCAGCCACATCACCTCAGGGAGCTGAGGCCATGGGACATCACAGCTATCACAATATTGTTTACAGAAACGGGGACTTTCAGAAATACCCTCAGCCCTATGATTTCTGTCTCCCCAAGAAACCCCATCACATCACTATGGCCGTGGAGTTG
Organism: Malurus cyaneus samueli; assembly: GCA_009741485.1. Classification (NCBI taxonomy): domain Eukaryota; kingdom Metazoa; phylum Chordata; class Aves; order Passeriformes; family Maluridae; genus Malurus; species Malurus cyaneus. Next base: position 271,401 of record VKON01002658.1, read on the forward strand.
TGTAACATCCTGCTTTGTCCACAACTGAGGACCCCAAAGCTCTTTTGCACCCACACCAGTAAAGGTTAATTTTAGTGTTTATTGTGCAGGAGGAAGGAGGTTTGGTTCTGTACCTGCTTAGATTTGTCACTGCTGCTCCCATCGCCTGCCAAATCCGTTACACCAGAAGAAATTTCTAAATCTGACCTCGCTTGTGCTCTCGAATAAAAAGCTTTTCCTCAATAATGCTTTGGACACAGCTGCATGTGTCCCATTGCTCTTCTGCAGCACAACAAAACTCAGGCAGAATGGATAACCATGAAGAAAAACTGGTATTTACTTCAGAGCAGGGTTGTTTTTTCTTAAAGAAAATCATAACAAAATGAGCTGCAGCAGCATCGGGTGAGCACTCTACAGTACAGAACCACACTGCTCCAGCCAGGACAGAGACCTTCCCAGTCCAGAACAGCATCTGCAGCTGAGCATCCTTTTAATTCCAACAAAAACATACAATGACACCACCAGAACTAGATCATAACACCCCCTGCTCTTATTCAGCAGTTTGTCTCATGGTGACACTGAAACAATCCCAACCTTTTTACCTTTTTCTCCCTTACTTACTTTTGCAAATTCGCTGTCAAAAAATAGTAAATAGGAAGCAAATAGATCACCCCGATTCCACTCATTATTCCCATTGATTTTAAGTCTGGACAGGGCTATTACCATCACGTTACAAATTGTCTATTTGGAGGAAGAAAAGTTGAAAAAAATGCAAGTATCTGTTCTTGACCCAAAGCTCTGGGCAGCATTACAACCAGCTGTCCCCTCACTCCCGAGGTGGCTGCAGTTAGTGGCAGAACAAATGATCCTTTGTGCAGTTTTGCATAAAGTTTGTCAAGTGTTTCAGGGCTTCCCTCACAAGGCTGGCTATTAAGGAACAGAAGTAAAATTCCCTGGAGCAGAAGCGTGCGTGGAGTTATCCACTTAGGCTAAAATCTCGTCGATATATTTTTGTCCTCGTGAGAATCCCCGGGCTGCGAACGGGAGAATAAAGTCTGTGATCATCATGCAGAGGGTGGGCTGCAGGAGGACAGGGAGGTGCAGGGAGCAATCCTGCAGTGGCACAACCTTCTCCAACTGGCAAAAAATGCTGGAGCCAGCATAAAAAAAAAAAAAAAAAAAACCAGAAAAAAAAAAAAACACCTCAAAAAGCTTTTGAGCATCAGCCTTGCAGCCAAGCACACCCAGCCACACTTCGATTTTGATGTACAGTTTGAAACAAATCAATAGCAGTATAATAATACTCAGCACGCTGTGTAATTTTTATATCATTAGTTTTCATTTTCCGCTCCCCATGCATCAAAAAACTACAACGGGCTCGTAAAGTTTATTTAGTATTCCATGAATTCCTAATCAGTTTCATTTCATAATGATTCAGAGCGGCCGTTGCCAGGGCCCTGGTGTCAAAAAATCGATAAAACCAACACACTTTTCCTGATGGCGGCTGCAAAAGGATCTATTGTAGGGGAATTATGATTTATGTCTGGGCTGCACCACGAGCAGCAGCAAAGCGACAGGCTGGCTCAAGAGCTGAGATGTTCGCCAATAATGATTTATATGCGCTTCTCTCCCTTTTCAACCCCCGGGGTCCTCTCCAGATGCCGGGAGCTCAGCCTGGGTTCTGTGTTTGGCTCAGGAGGGTCGCGGGTCCCCAAATCCCAGCAGGGCTGGACACCGGTGACACCGGGACACAATCCCCCCCCTGCTCCTCTGCCCTTGTCCCCAGGCTCTGTGACAATCTATTCAGCTCCAGATGAACGCGGGGACGCTTCGATTTTCAGCTCTGTGCAGAAGGTGCTTATTTATCTTGGGGCACCCATTCTGTCAAGGCTCGCCCGGGGTGCGAGTGGCTCGGTGCGTCACTGAGAGCGCACGGAGTTGATCCAGGAGAGGGAGAAACAAAAAAACTGTGCAGGGTTATAAGGACACACAGAGCGTGAGGGACTCGGGAAGTTAAAGACTTTCACAGAAAAATCCTTTTCTGAAGTCTAAGAACCCAGTTGTTCTCGTTCACATGGCACAACATCGTTAAAATAAGGATGCTCTGGGTTAGGAGGGGAAGGATGGGTGTAACTGGGAATGTGGAAGTTGTTCCTGTACCAGGAGGAAGCAGCAATGTGCAGGATAGAGCTGGGTTCTGCTTCATTTCCTATGTTAATCAGGTTGGTGATTCTCCAGCAGGGAGAGGCAGGGCCAGGGAGGAGCGTTTGGAAACAGAAAGAGCAGGTACAGCCTGTTGTTAAAGCCCTGTTTACAGAAAGGATTAACAGCATCACTTAAACATCTAAATTAATTTATTGAGGTGCCTTTACTACCCTTCTCTCATTTCCAATAGAGATTGTCAGCAGCCCTGCTCCATGAGGAGCTTCCCTCCCTTCTCTCTGCTCCACAAAGACATTATAAACCCTGCGCTTCCTGGGGAAATCTGGGGAAGTTAAAAGAATGAACAATTTGGTGCTTTAAAGTGTGTGTAAATACTCGAAATTATGCCTCCTGGTTTTCCATCATCCCACAGTTAAATGGATCATGCTCAAGGTTTTTCTCTGTTAAAACACAGACCTGAAACTTTAAGATTAAAGCTGAGCTTCACACCCAGCTCTAGATCTTTGAGATAAACACTGCTCGGTCCTTCCTCGAATACAATGCAACTAGAAGGTTGAAAATTAAGCATCAGCACCAGCTCCTCAGCAAGTCTCTAGGTAAACAAAGGGGAAGTTTAAGTTGGAATTATGCCACTTGGTTAATAACAAGCAGTTATGATGAGATGATTCAATAGCTTGGGTGAAATGAAGGTCCCTGAGATAGTATTGCCCTCCATTTATTTACATACCTCGTGTTCACACACACACATGCACTGTTTGCTGATATACTTGGAAAAGCAAAAAGTTGAGATCCAGGCTTCTCCTGGTCTCCCTGCTCCAGGATAAACACAGGCTTTGTAAATTGAGAGTACATCAACTAGGAAAGCACTCTGAGGCACCCAAGGGTGCTGGTGTCTTATCTGGAGAGAAATTCCCGAGAAAAGCCTTCCTGGAACACAGCATCCTCTAACAAGAACATGCAGACAATTATACAATTTTGTATTTTCCTGAGACTTTGACAGAGCAGTTGACAGGCATTAGACTCAGCTTCATGCTGGCAGCAAGCAGAAGTAATTAGCCACCAGCTTTACAAATTTATATTCTCTTTCTGAAGCAACAAAACCAATTTATTTATTTTAAATAGGCTGATGAATGATGGCACTTAGGGAAACTAAGCCACGGAAGAAGGATTTGTACAGCCACACAATGAGCAAATTTCACTCTGTTTTCTCTCCCTGAATGAAGCCCAAAAGAAGAGGAGGGTCTGGTGCAAGGTTTAAAGTGAGAAGTAGCAAAATGCAGCCTGTATTCAGAAGGGTGGAAAATATTGTTCAGTAGAGAAAAATGCATGAAAGAAGTGAGGATGAAACTTCCAGCTACAAACTCCTTCTGCTCACTCACAGCTCACTCCTGCTGCCTCCAAGATGTTGAGCAAAAACTTCTTAGCAAGGAGTAAATTTTCTTAACCATCACCAGAGACTCCCCATGAATGAGGGGAAAAAAACTGGGCCAGCAGACAGCACACCAGCACATGAAAAATTTTGCTAAAAAAAGCATAGTCACTTTTATCACCTTTGAATTTAGCCCAGGAATTATGGATGGTGTCATTAAGACCTGCAATCTTATTTACAAGACACTTTTCTGAAAGAATAAAAAGACCTGCATGGACACATAATTACAGTTGTTAGCATAAGTTAGCCATTTTGGTACAGCCACATTAAAAAGAAAATAGAGTTTTCTCCCCCTCAAAGAAAAAAGTAGATGTTGTTTAGAACTGCACTTGTGGGGGTGGGGGGAGAACTGGCTAAAATATTGAGATTTAAAGGGAAAAAATAAATCTTATTTTACAAGACATTTTTCAGAAAAATAAAAGACCTGCACGGACCAAATTACAGTTTGGTTAGCATAAGTTAGCAATTTGGTACGGCCACATTAAAAAGAAAATAGATTTTCTCCCCTCAAAAAAAAAAAAAAATTAGATGTGTTTAGAACTGCACTTTGTTTGTGGGGGGGGCGGGGAACTGGCTAAAATATTGAGATTTAAGGGAAAAATAATCTTATTTACAAGACATTTTTCAAAAGATAAAAAGACCCTACATGGACAACATATTACAGTTTGGTTAGCATAAGTTTAGCAATTTTGTACAGCCCATTAAAAAAAAATGGAGTTTTCTCCCCCTCAAAAAAAAAAAAAAAAAAAAAAAAAAAAAAAAGTAGATGTTGTTCAGAAGTGCACTTTTACTATGTGGCGGGGGAGAAACTGGCTAAAGTATTGAGATTTAAGGAAAAAATAATCATGGGTTTATGTTGCCGGGCTCCCGTGAATATTTTCAGCATATTTCACCATATCATTGCACGGTGGGCTCTGTTCCTGCCTCCAGAATGGATGTTCCATCATTTCTATAGTGGGCCTGCGTGACATCATTAAGTGCAGCTACAAAGGGAGAGGGTTTAAACAGCTCGGCCTCTTTTCTCTGATTTGCTCATACATCAGCAGGCGCTCCAGGTTAAATGCCAGGATCCCGCCGCAGATGGATCGGGAGAGGCACGCAGGCAGATACTTCACCCCACACTACTTAACCCAGGGAAATGAGTCTTGAGTCGGTGTCATGGTAAATATGGACGTTCACTCAGATATGTGCAGTTGGAAATTTTTTTTTTTTTGCCGAGCTTTGCAAGCGACTGAACGTAAGATCCCGCACAGCCCCTTCTGCAAACTGCCAGCTCTCTGCTCTACAGAGGCCTATTTTGAGTGTAATTTTGTCTTTATTGACTATCAAGTAAGAATTTAAACCCATAGTGCAATCGTGGTAGAAGCCCCAGATATTTCTTCTCCGCCTCCAGCTTTACCCCAAGAAAAACTGTGCACAGGGAGGTTTATTTTTCCTTACCCAAAAGTCCTTTTGAAATATTAGAGTGGACATTTATTTTAAAGATACCAGCTCACTGTGCTTTATCTGTGTCTGGAGGAACACAGTTGCCTGTTTCTGGAGAGTTCTGGAGCCTTTCCAGTGGCAGTTTCTGCACAAAGCAGGGACCTGCCCGTCCCAGAAACTGCTATCTCACCCGAGATTGCTCTGAATTACTGTCTCATTCCTGACTGCTGTGCTCCAGATTCTGCTTTCTGTTTCAAAGGCTGCCTTTAATTCTCATTACTTGAAAATGCCCATCTTCACTTGTGTCAATGTTCAGTATTCTGGATTAACTCAGTTCCGGAATGTGTTCCTAAGAAGTTCTTTAAGAACATTAGTAGCATCACTTCTGGGAAATGCATTAGTTAAAGTCTCATCATCAGGATACTGCCATTGTGGCACCTTTGCAATGCTTCTGCAAGGTATCAGCCAAAAGATATCATAGCTCTGCAGTTCAGAGGGCTCATGTGTGTTTTATTCAGTTATTTATACTTCCTCATTCTTCTATAAAGCCAATCTGAAGTTTTACTATCCTAAATCATGTACAGAAAAGAGGAGCAGGGTAAGGGTAAGACAGATCGCACGAGATCAAGACAAAGCACTGTGTCTGCCTGCCTTCGTTTATTCCTCCCCACAAGAAAAAAAAAAAAAAAAAAAAAAAAAAAAGAGTAAAAATCAGACTCCAACTGATCAATGCAAAGAGACACAGTTAACACACAAAAGTGTTGGTACATGAGCACACATGATCATAAGGCTATGCCAATAATTCACATTCTGACATGGAGAAACAGCTATCGAGTTGTGACCACAGCCCTTCTTTTCCCTTAATCCTAATTGAAAATCCAGAGCCCTGCAACATCTGTTGTGTTTTTTAATATCTCAGAAATAATTGCTAATCAAAACCTCACGCGGAGGGCCGGTAGGAAGTGGATCCATGTTCTCAACACAAAATTTCATGCGAGCTGGAGGAGTGGGAAGATGCAGGGACACCTAATTTCCACCTTGTGATCCAGCTCCATCTGATGAAAAAGATTGCCCAGCAGTCAAAAATCAAAGTCACACTGTCCTGGGGAGAGCCGGAACGGTGACAGGTCCGAGCATGCCGGGAGAGCAGGCATGCAGGCAAGTGAAAATTTGGTCTCTGCTAGGTGTGGAAAGTCAATGTTATTTGTTTTTAAAGTTATTTAGCAAACATGTAGCTTTCGTTCTCTTATCAAGACTGATTGGATACACGGGGGTTCCGCTATCTTATTAACCTTACCAAGTCTTTGCCATTTATCTTATTTTAAAAAATTATTACTGCTCATTAGTGCCAGCTCCACCAGAAGAAATTCAGTGGTTTTCCCCAGTCTGTGTGTGGTTACAGCAGTGCATGATTTGTTCCCTTCTGACAGGGGAAGAAATCCATACAGAAAGAAATAATTTAGCGGCAACTCTTCATCACAAATATTTAACATCTAAAAGCATTTTTAAAGCTAACGCAGTACACACATAATTAACAGCTTGCCTCGCTAATTAGGTGACTCCTTTCTAATGAGTAGCAATAAGCTGAGCAGCAGTCACACAATGTGCAGACAAGTCTTCCCAGGCAGTTTACAACTTCTGTCAAAACAACCAGCAACGCTTTTCCTCCCCAAACAGCTTTTTCCTCCCCCGGACAGCCGCAGCTTGGGATGTGCTGAGCGTTGTGAAAAGCCCCAGGCTGGTGTGTTCCTGTCCCAGCCCTGGCTCAGTGTCACCCCAGCAGTGACACTTGTGAGCCCCAGGGAGCTCGTGGTTCTGGATAAGCTGTGTGGATCCACGCAGACCTCACTGCCATCGCCAGGTGAGCCTGCAGAGGCAGGAACTGCATTTACAGCATTCAGACCCCATCTCCTGTGTCACCCAGATGTGCAGCATTCAGACTCCAATGCCTCTGTCATCCACATTCAGAGCATTCAGACTCCATCACTTTTTCACCCAGAGATGCAGCATTCAGACCCCATCTCCTGTGTCACCCAGATGTGCAGCATTCAGACCCCATCTCCTCTGTCCACCCAGATGTGCAGCATCAGAACCCCATCTCCTCTGTCACCCAGATGTGCAGCATTCAGACCCCATCTCTCTGTCATCCAGATGTGCAGCATTCAGACCCCATCGCCTCTCTCATCCAGATGTGCAGCATTCAGACCCCATCCCTGTCACCAGATGTGCAGCATTCAGACCCATTGTCTCTGTCACCCAGATGTGCAGCATTCAGACCCATCCTGTCACCCAGATGTGCAGCATTCAGACCCCATCTCCTCTGTCACCCAGATGTGCAGCATTCAGACCCCATCACCTCTGTCACCCAGATGTGCAGCATTCAGACCCCATCACTGTCACCCAGATGTGCAGCATTCAGACCCATCCTGTCACCCAGATGTGCAGCATTCAGACCCCATCTCTTTCACCCAGATGTGCAGCATTCAGACCCCATCACTCTGCTCATCCAGATGTGCAGCATTCAGACCCCATCATGTCACCCAGATGTGCAGCATTCAGACCCCATCTCTTGTCACCCAGATGTGCAGCATTCAGACCCATCTCTTGTCACCCAGATGTGCAGCATTCAGATCCCATCACTCTCATCCAGATTCACAGCATTCAGACCCCATCTCCTCTCATCCAGCCCTTGGCTCTTCCCACAAGGGCTCTCCCAGCTGGATTTTTCACCAAAGGGAGGACAAACCCTCTGTGTTTAAGGGCCATGGCACACTGGACGATGCATGAGACAAATCAGTGTGACAGGACAGGTGACACATTTGAAAACAAAGCTCAGGCACACACAGACCCTATCTTCTGCTCTCTCTCGTGTTGGGGTTCAGTCTTACAAGCCGTTCCTTGACTCCTGATCCAGAAAAGCAATATTTATATCTCTACTCCAAACTGAAAATACCAACACAAAGACTGAAAAGATGATTCCAAAGATCTTTTCCATTATCTTGTACAAGCACCTCTCTACCTTCCAGAAAGGTCTCTTCATATTCCTTCTACAACAGCTTTAACTTTCCCATTGCTCAGCCCCATCATGTTCGAGGGAACCGTTACTTCATCGAGCAGGAGCTGCAGCTGCTCCGTTCAGAGGAGCAGTTCCAGAGAGCAGGAACAATTCTCATCAGTGCTTAAAAGCATCTCACACTCAGAAGAGCTGATTTCAAGTCAATATCCAGTCTCTTGGAAACAATTGTGTTGAATAGAGAGACAGCTGATGGTGACAGTTGGTTGTTTCTTAATGAAATGGATTTGGAAAAATTCAGATAAACTTTATGTCTGCGGTTTAGAATAAATAAAGAAAATAGATATATGCAGGCCAGAACAAAAAAAGCTAAAGTCAGACAACCACATGAGCTCCCAGGAAGAACAGGGTTCCTTGCTGCCACTGACAGCTGCAATTTTAACAAGCTTTGTAGCATTTAACTCTCGTACATACATTTTTCTGCCAAGGCTGTAAATCTTATATTGCTGTTTAAGCTGGAGATAATTCCAGGACCAAAGCGATCATGAAATAACATGTTTTAAAACAGAAATGCTGCCTCAACTGTGAAAGGTGCTGCTAACAGTAAAATTAGAGTGAGCAAGGACTGGAGCTGGACCATTTGTGCCTTCTACTGCCAATACCATGTTTGTGTCAAGGTAACTGATTTCCATGGAGTGCCCAATACAGAATCAATAAAATCAACCTTCAGTGGTGTTGAACTTTGCATTGTGTAACGACAATAGCTCAAATTGAATTTTAATTCTTTTAATTATAATGGCGCTCAGAGGCCACATCACGAGAGGATTTTGTTCATCAAGGAAAAGGGAGCCACAACAGCAGCTGGCAAAAGATGTCAACATTAGATATTTGCACAAGTGTACAGAGGCATTCTGGGCTTTATCTTTGACAGAATAGCCAAAACCTAACTGTGTCTTGGATAAAAAAAGCAAGGCTATACACTTTCTTTTCCAGGGGTTCTTCACAACTAATAGCTGTTTTTATAAAGAAAAAAAAATAGAAACCCTTAAACTCCATTTATATCATCTTAAAAAAAAAAAAAAAAAAAAGACAAGGGAGGGAGGGAAGGAAAGGTTAAGGGATTAAACTTTGCAGATGCTTTGCACAGCCTGGCTAAAGCTCTGGAAAGACCATCTCAACCTTTGATCCCTTTGGGGAAAGAAGCAGTTATTTGAGCAGGCTTTTTAGGGACACATGCTGGGGACATCTGTGTCAGCAGACCCTAATCAAGGCAGACCCATAGCGCTGGAGCAATTTGTGTTCCAGGATTCAGACAAGAATATGAAATTCCTGATGGGATAACTAGCTACCTGTAGGGGCATGGATGAGTTTCCTGGATAGATTGTGAATGAGTGACAGTTTAATCCAGGTTTTTTCCATGTCTGTTTTTTACAGGGTTTTTCCCTTCTTTAAATCTAAGAGTCTTTAAAACGGTAGATGTTCAGGGCATTACCCAGAAGTTCAACAGCTTCAGGAGGAAAATTACTATTTTGTTTTCTATATTTCCATCGCCCCCCTTTCCCAACTTGAGGTAACATTAACAGAACATATTCTACCTTTGCACGCATGAGTGATCCAACATGAGGTTAGAAACAGGAAATAAAGGCATGGGGATAAGAAAAAGAAAAAGAAAAAAACCCCACAGATGACCACACACACCCTTAGGTTTTCTTTCCCTTATTCCCCAAATTACCCACACAGCAAAAAATGGGAGCGGGCAGCCGAATTGTTTCAATAGCACAGACTAACACAGGCCTGTGGCACGAGGATAAATTTTGCCCTGAATTAACAAGAGCAATAGTAACTGGAGTCTCTGAGAGCACTGTCAATATTTGCTCCACTTGTCATTGACAGAAAGCACAAATCCTGTGGCTCGAGTCTGAGCACATTTCAAAGCTTCTGAGCAAAGCAGGCACTGCTCAAGGTGCAAATGAGATCAGCACCCTCAGAGAGCTGCCCTCATGGGTGGGACCAGCTGGGTGAGCAGGGCAGCAAAATCCCACTGCTGTCATGTAAAATGTCACAGCTAAAGTGACACCAGGCAGCAGCAGCATCTATTCTATGTTAGAAGTAAATGCTTCATAAGGACAGGTATTCTCCTGAGAGCATCTCTCAGGTATGAGAACATTTAGCATCTTGCCAGTTACAGCGTTACAGGAACCTTCATAAATGATCCTAAACCCTTGTAGATTATTTTTTACTTCTTCTCCACTCCTGCCTGAGATGCTGGCACTGACAAGGAGTTCCCAAAACCTGTGTTTCTGAGCCAGTCACAGCGTACCAATAAAATTCTGTGAGCTGTGTTTATTAGAGTGGATTCTGAAGGTCTTGCCCCTCACACCGACACCTAGAACAAAGCTGAGCTGTTCCTGCTCTGCTCTTCCTGGATTTATCAGCGCTGCAGGGAGCTGTCCCAGCCAGATAAGGAATCTGCAGAGTGGAGACCATCCCTCTGCAGAAACACCACTTGAACCCCGGATGAGCAGTCCCATTTCGTTAGAGCAATCCAGCTGCACCTAATTCAAACAGCAATGGGCTTGCTGTCTGCTTTCTTACATTACTTCTTCCTGAATCCTTCTGCTCCGCTCTACATCAAGGGGGAGGGGGAAAAAAAATCATTTCTTTCCTCCAGAGCTAATTCCCATACACTGCAATGAGAGAAATGCAATGTTCTGAGCAATAAAAGCTGGAAAGTGGAATTATTTTCTGCACCATTCAGATGGAAATGAAGCCTAGCCTCAATTCTGCCACCCACCTGGAGCCATGGTATGATCCTATAGATCTTTGGATCAATACTGCATCATAGCTACAAAACTAGAAGAGGGAAAAAGAAAAGGCACAAAATCAAGGAGTGTAAATTTTAACTAAATGAGTTCTGTAAGGGTTCCCCCCCTTCACTGCCACTTTTTGGAATAAGGTACAGCAGTCAGCCGGGAGACAGAGGAGGGCGGCCAGAGCATTTTGCTTCCTTTAAAGACAGCTGGTGTTTGTTCTGAGGGCCATTATCCCTCACCCCAAATAAATGCACGAGATTATGTCGCATATTTTCTGTTTGACTATGTGTGGAGAGAACAAGAGAGAGCCGTACACCCCGTATTATTTCTTAATGACTCACTAAATTGCAGCATCTCCGCAGGAGGAGCCGCCTCCCTGGCTCCCATCCACCCAGGCACTTTGTTCCAGGCTACCAGATGAGTTTCTGCCCACACAGCAGAGAGATGAAGAACGACAGGGGGTTCTGTTTGTTTGCTTGTAATTTAGGGCTGCCTTACATCACAGCACGCAGCTGAACACGACGTCGGCAGGGAGAGAGGATGCTCAGGACTGTTTTCCCAACTGCCCGATTCCCTGGCTCTCCAGGGACAGCTCATTTGTGCCTGAGGGACTGTTATTTCATGGATTCTGGCACACGGGCTCCAGAGAAGCACTGCTCACAAACCACCTGAGCGATAAAGGCGAATAAAATCCTGTTCCACGGGTTTATTTTGAGGCTTTCCACCTGGAAACTCCACCTTGTTCCTCTGCTTGTGCCTTCACCTTGTGCCTTAAAAAAAAAAACAAAAAGAAGTTCCTTAATCTTCCTACTCGATAGGAAATGACATCCACACTGCAGTCCAAAAGGGCCCACAAATTTTTCTTTAGCTTTCAGTAATTCCTGAGTTATTTCATAGCTGTGAATGCCCACGGTTACCAATAGTGTAACACTGAGCCCAAATCCTTCACTATTGTACCCAGGACAGTCCAGCTCTGATCAACCCTGATCCCAATCCAAAACAGGACACAGAAGTTCATTTTTTCCCAGATTTCCTTCCAGGTTCCTAATCCAGGGCAATGTTTATAATCCTGGGTTTATTTCTATGGTGTCCCCAAACACTTTTACTAATAGAGATGAACCTTCTGGTACCAGTTTATCTTTTCTCCTTTATGCCAATATTTAATGCCTTCTTTCATCCACTTCAGTAATGAATCATCTGGTTTTGTATGATTAGGGTTATGAGCAGCTCAGTTCTTGTACAGTGGAACATTAGGGCAGGGATACAGATGCCCATAGGACAGAGATAAGGATTCACGGAAGCGGAGACTGAGCTGATTCGAGACAAATGCATTTAAAAATGCATTAGTGAAGAGCAACAGAATGAAAATACTTGATGAATATTTTAAGTGGCCAAATATTAAAAGTTTGTGGATGTGTATATACGTGCATATTCACAAAACCAAAGGCTCTGGTTTTAATGTCCAACCAATCTGCAATTTGAGTCACCACTGGCATAAATCTGAATTTATCTGGGTTTAGGGGATGAGTCTGTAAGGTGCTGGCATTGACTGACAGAAAACCCTGACACATCCACACATGTTCTGAACATTTCCCTGGGTACTCTGTTCCAAAGCTTTACAATCCTTTCCATGGAAATTTTTTTCCTGATATCCCATCCCAGCCTCTCCTGGTGCAGGTTGAGGCCGTTTCCTGTTGTCCTGTCGCTTGTTCCCCGGGAGAAGAGACCGAACCCCACTCACCACAACCTCCTTTCAGGAAGCTGTAAAGAGCAATAAAAGCATCCTAAAGCTGCCTTTTCTCCAGGCTGAACAGCCCCAGCTCCCTCAGCCCTCCTCCTGATGCTCCAGCCCCTTCACAAGGCCTCCTCCGCCCACAGACAAGACCAGCATCCTCATTACCAAATGCTTCTGCCAGCTCAGAACATCTCACAAACACTTTTAATTAATTTTTCCAGCATGCAGGATGAGTAAACACACTATTGTTGATGCTGTCAGCTGTCTGATATAAGTCCCAGACCTCTTTCAGTTTCACTCAGAAATACTTTGACCTCTGTCAAAAACTCATTGACAATAAGGTCTCTCCAAGTAAATGTTTGCAGCAGCAACAAAAGAGGAGGTAATAGTCTGCCTGCTCTGCATACAGGAGGCACAATACTGCCTCAGATTTCTATGGTAATTTCTTCAGATACAGTATCAAGCCTTGGCGACTTTTTAGCTGCTGAATTACAGTCCTATTTCTCCTAAGGAATCCTGAAATCTGGGTTCCAGGCGTAAAAAAACTCCTTCGCTAAATTTTGTACCGTGCAAAAAACTAAATATTTATTTATTTATGACTGCTACACTCATAGAAAAGGGTGGCCAGTAGTCTGTGAAATTATTGTTTGCATCTAAATGTAGTTAGCACAGCTGAGGACTTAATACTTGGCTAATGCCTGCAATCCTTATTAACATAAATATTGTCCCAGTCAGGCGGGATGGAAGTCATACACGAGATAAGATCTTGTCTGTTGCTGGTGATATGATCTCAACACTAGTCAATTAAAACTGCTGGAGTATTTTGTAATCATTGTCATATCAAATTACTGCACTGATGCATACGTTAACCAGGAAAAGTTATTACATTGCCACGTGGGGCGAGAGAAGGGCTAAAGGAATCCTGCAGTGCTGGTGTTTTATAGAGACATAAAAATTACAGTGGACAGTGTTATAGTTATTGCAAGGACCACTGTAATTGTATAATAATTCTGTTTACACTTGTCCATCCTATTTTTCTTATAGAAAGTTATATATGAAATGATTCTCTGGGACTGTTCAAGGGACTAAGATATAAACCCTTGGAGATTGTTTTTCCTCACTCTCTCCAATGGCACTTTACAATGTGCTCTCCTTGCAGAGCCTGACTTCTGGTAGTCAATATAACATATTCCTATAAGACTGTCACTAGGATTGGTGGGGTAATTTGCAGAGGTTTTGTGGATCTGCAAATTGAGAATCAGCCCTTGGAGGATTAAGGTTTCAAATTTAATTTTACGCTAATTCTAGGCATTTTTTAAAAAAACAACAAGCTTGGCTTTACTGCCTCATATACAAGGTTATTTACTTCTCCTTGGGCTGTTTTTATGGTTTGGGGAGGATCCCAAGCTAATGTAACACTGCCCTGACTGCTCAGAGCTGCATCAGCCCTGGCTGGCAGTTACACTGTGGAGTTCACCCAGACTAAAACAGGACCTGGTGTAGAGGTGCTGAGGTCTAATCCTGCTCCTTGCTTGGAGGAGAACATCAGAAAAGGTAAAAGGCATGTGGGTCACATGGAATGATCCCCTTCAAAAAGATCTGTCATTCCTGTCAATCAATTCCTTGGTTTTCTCATGCTATTAGTATCAGTAGTTTGTATTTTTAATTGGAAATATCTCCTAGAAAACCCAACTGCTGTTAGGGCCTCACTGGGAGAAAGACCAAACACAAAGTTAGAGCAAGTTCTTGCCCCAAAAATCTCCACTGAAATCTCTGCAATGTCAAGAACCATGACCATATGCAGTACACAGAATATTATTTTCTGAAACAAATTGCAGATTGTTATTTTATTTAAGAGGAGAAAAAAAAAATTGGAGAGCACTTGTAGAAATGAGTAAGGTTTCACCTAGTGATAAAGGTAGCTATGCTCCAGTAATGAGGAGAAAGGGAACTTGCTATCAAGAATTAATGAGATCACAAAGAACAGGCAGGGGAAGTGAACGTTTTTAAAATGTCCCTGCTGAACACCAGGAATAATAGAGTGAGAAAAAATGGAGTAGATCCCTGTGGTAAAAACTATTAGAGGCGGCGAATTATAAAACTATTAACCAGAATGTAACTCCCAATTAAAAGATGATTTAACACTGGAATCTGATGGATGAATTTTGATTAAATGGAGAACTATTAGGAGCCCTGGGAAATGGACTTCTCCTGCCAGTTCTAAAAGTTAAAAGGCAGTTTGATATAAAAATTTATAAATTAAGGTTAATTACTTTAAATAACATGGCTGGAAGCAATAAAAAGAAATTTATAATATTCTCTGGAGTTTTAGGAAAATAATATAGATATCCGCACCTCTCAATGGAAAATCGAATTAGCATCCCCAAGTACAGGTTGACAAAGACAAAGGCAAAACAAACTGGTTGACAAAGGGGCTGAAGGATTTCTGGCCTTTGATCCACCAGGAAACTCCGTGTCCAGCAGTACAGTGAGTCTGTTCTGAGGATTTTTTTGTGTGGTGGAGATCTCTTCATCAGCCTCTGAACCCCGTGGTGAGCAGGCTGTGAATCAAAGGATGGATGCTGGAGATGTCCACAGGGGCAGGCTGCTCCTCCTGCCCTTGAAGAAAGGTTTGGCTCTAGGAGCTGGCAGGGAAAAGCAGATATCAGGTAACCAGATCTGGGATAGCAGTGGGAGGCAGTAGCCTAAAGCAAGGTCAAAGAGTCCTTCTCTTAAGGGCTCATCCCTGTTACTTACCAGCCTTTAAATACAGTGAGAAAGGATCCAGGCTAGGTGAGGAACGGGCTGCTCCCCGGAGGTGATGTGGGTTATTCAGAAATGTGGGGTTGGAAAGAGAGCCCTGCCCGGCTCCCAGACACCCCAGATGTCTGCTCCAGCTCCCCGATGAAGGACAGGGAAGCTCAGCTGGAGGGGAGTTGTGTTACATTACAGCTGTTCTCCTGGAATACCCTTTGATGTAGAGAGAGTGTTTGGGAATAAGGCACTCAGTTCAACCTGAATCTCCTTTATCCTTTCAAGTGGATCCCATGGAGGAGGTGGGGATTGGGGAGGAGAAGCATGTGCCCATGTCACTCCACATTAACTGCCTGGGCTGGATCATTCCCAGAGGAAATACAGCAGAAGGCAGCACAAGAGGAGAAGGCTTCTCCTGTGACAGCCTCCTGGGGCTTTTACACAACCATTGCCAAAGGGGTCACGGAGGAGGCAGAAAGCCTGAAAGGTTTCCACAGATCCCAAGGGATTCCCTGAAAACTGGAATACCGAGATATTCTTCACTAATGGAAATGTCTCTTTGTCCCCTGCTCCACTCTGACCTGGCTGTCAGGGATGTTCCTCTGAGCATTGCACCAGGACAAGAAAGCATTCCCCAAAGCCTCACGGGTCGGGTCACACCAGGGACCCTCAGCCAGGATGCTGGGAATTCTCCTCACACCTTTCCAGCACCCACACCCTGGGTCCATGAAGATTTCCATAGGAAGTGTGGAATATGCTGCACGCCGGCTCCAGCTCCTGTTTCACTGCTTACCCAAATGAAGGGGCAGATCTGTGCAGGCTGACCTGGAGAGCCTGGACCAGACCCCAGATATTCTGTGCCCCTGTCTTCGAAGGATACCTGGCCTTTGGGAAGGCCAAGCTGGAGGAAGAATCAATGCATCCTGTGTTCTGCTGCCCATCCAGCTGGATATGTGCTCCCCTGATTGCTGGCTGCTCAGAGTTTGGGTTCTTTCTGTGCCTCCTGAGTGACTGTGGTTGTGTGGCCACCAAATTCTCCCCTTCCCCAGCTCTGCTCTCCCACTGCCCAGTGTACCTGTGTCCATCCATTTACAAACACACCCTTCCAGGCTGCTCCTGTCACCTTCCTCCCCCAGTGTCCTCCCAGAGGTAATTTTGTGCCCATCCACTCGGATCTGAACCCGGAACACCCCCCCAACACAACAACATAACCCATCCTGCTCTCTGAGTCACCGCTGTTCCACACCGTGATCAGAAACCTCTCTGCCGAGTGAGCAATTTTTTCTAGTTTTTGGTTCCTTTGAGTGTTGACCCTTGAAATTTCCAGCTCCTCCCTACCCCCTTCCCCACTCCCACTGCTCAGAGTCACTCCATGCCCCCAGTTCTTTGTCTTCCAGGCTCCCCTGCCCCAGCCAGGGTAGCGCAGAGCTGCTCCTTTAAGGCTCAGTGCCTGTAAGTGATTACTCTTGGCTATCACTTTTTCTATATCAGACATGTCATGGTGAAGAATCTTCAACCTTGACTCTTACAGCTGCCCTAATTATAGGACATATTTTTGGTGCTGTGTCTTTATTCCTCTCCGTGCTGGCACTCTGACCCCGGTGCTTCCTCCGTCGCGCTTGTGTTAACAAGGTTGTCCATTCTCCAGTTTCCTCACTCTGATTTGTAACTCGAAATTACCATATCTGGCTTTCACTCACTGACAACCGTCACTTTAAGTAGGCCTTTTAAAGTTAATACGATGTCCATTCTAAAGTGGAGTATTACTTTTCAGTGATGTTAAATGAGCAATTTAAGGAGCTATAGGCTTTTCTTATAAGAAAAATTAAATTTTATCTGCCACTTAATTTATATATAGGGCTAACCCTAAACAAATCTGTCATAAGCTGCTGCCATCCCTAAAAAAAATAATAATAATACAAGAATAACTCTAGTTAATGGTGGTGAAATACTGAAGAAATATACGGATTATTCATAAAAACAAATGTAACTCACACTTTAGAGCCACAGGTACAGGATGCAGCAGGAATATACTCCTTTTTGGGTCTCATCCAGTGGATCTAGTGGATCCATGGCCAACAGGGACAACATCACTGCCTGGGAAATGTTTGATCAGTCTTATCAGTAAGCAAAGCAGCTTTGTACTTGCCAATTCCCATTGTCTCTGGGAAGGATATTTAGACTAAGATACATTTTTTCTGAGATGGATGGACTCCAGCTCCTGCTGGAGAGGGCTTTGTCCCATTCCTTCAGCTCCACAGTGCAGAGCCTGATCAGTTTTTGTCCAAAAAAGCCAGGCCTCAGAGCCTGCTGAAAGCAAGGGGACAATGAGTCCCTGCTGGAGCCAGGGGAGCAGAAGCTCGTTGGTTTATCACTCACTCTGCCATGCCATGCTCCCTGCCCAGGCTCTCCAGAGCAATGCCCAAGCTCTTTCAAAAGTCTCTGTTTCCACCCCTTTGCCTAAGCTGGGCCATAAATCTCCCACTTCTCACTTCCTTCTGAGAATAAGTTCCCTCCAGTTTGGCAAACGATTTGAGAACAAACTTCCCTTTTCTGCAGAAAATCCCTCTCTCCAGGCAGCTCAAGCAGCTCCAAGCTGCCTGAGATTTCGGTGTTCATGTGGGATCAGCATGCTGGGCCTGATGTTTTTCCCTTGGCTTCTGAAAGGTCAGAATGGCAGTGTATTGAATCTCCAAACACACTGATCACACAGCTCTGCTAGCTCACTAGAATCCATTAATATCCAAGATACTGGAAGCAAAAGGGAAAAAAAACCTTTCTCCATGAACTTAAATCAATTAGCTGGGACTAAAAAATGTAGATTCTTGTGGAAGAATAAAAAATGGAAAACACCAGGCCTCATTATCCTGTCCCTGAAGTGCCAGAGGGTAAAATTATCTTTCATGATGATGTTCTGCATTGATTAGTCAAACATGTAGGAAATCATATTAAAGGTTTGACACCTGATGTGGGATCAGAAGAGCTGTGTTCTGCAACAGCACATGCAAATGTAGTGATATGTGCTTTGGCCAAAGGAACGGAAGACAAGAATGTGGAAAAAGAAAACTTGGAAAATTCCCTGTGGAAGGATCTTGTAGATTTTAATGCTCTGCTCAAGGGGAAAAAAACTCTTTCCATAGAAACTCCTTCAAGAAGGTATATAATAATTTCCAGATCACTTCTTCTCTGCTCATTCCTAAATATTCTGTGGAACCCTGTACCACAGAAGTTGGTTAGATACTTTGAGATTCAGCAGGAAGGGTAAATTCCAGCCAGCCATATGCAAAAATCAGGCATTCTATTCTCAATGATACTCACTATCAAGGTTTGCTGCAGCTTCACTAAAAAAAAAGCAAGCTGCAATTAATGGAAAGGAATACTGCCCTGAAATAGGAGATGAAGATCTGGAGGTGGATTGAACAAACCTCACACAACTGCAGAGAAGCCACAGTGCCCTACTCCACCTGGAAAATCAGGAAGGGGAAAAAAACAACTTTCAGGTATTTTACTGCCACTGCCATGGTGAGTGACCTTCCTGACTCAAGGCCACAGACACAGCTCTGCTACAAGGATCTGCTGTTTAATATTAGAGCCTTGCAAAGCACAGCCTGCTGGAGTGGCTTTTCCAACAACTCTTTCATGGTGGTGAGGATCAAATGTGCATCTCCATGATCAAAATGCTGACTGCGTCCAAAACCACACGAACCATCACACAAAAACATTGCATAAAATCATTACAGGCCTATGCTCTTATCAGACACCCCTAATCAGCAGCTCTGGCATCTTCCAGCACTTCAGGGCTAATTTCTACGCCAGTGTTAAGTCAATTCCATGGCATGGATAACCTAAATTATTTGGCAGATTAGGCTGCAGGAAGCATAGCAAACATTACTCAGAGCGTTTTTAAAACTGCTGTACAAAGTGCACTACAGTGATAAAATAGAGCAATGCCTAATTAATATGCACAGAAAAGCCCTATAGTTGAATAGTTTTAACCCCTTCCTTGCCACGATTCTGAAGGAGGATGTGAACAGAACACACCCAGCCATGGAAGGTGCTGCCCTCAGCAAAGCTCTCACCCATGCACTCCCAGGTCTCCCTCTTGTTCCATTAGAAAGGATTTCTTTTTTTCCTTGGCTTTCTTTCCATCTCATCCCCTGTGTTTACACCAGCAGTGACCAGCACTGTCCCCAGGCAGTTCCCCAGCAGACGTGGGGCACGGGGCAGAGCAGATTTCAGGATGCTTTATGAGCCCACACAGCTGTATTCAGACTGGAATATTTGAACTCCAAACCAAGCAATTGAACTCACATACAAATTGCTGCTGACAGTGTAACTAAATAAAAGACCTACTTTTCTAATCCCTGAGGCCAATACAAGAAACCGTGGTGAAGAAATGGGTATTTTTCATCCATCTGGCTGCAGTGACCACCATTAAATTTGAACATAAAGCTCAAAAGACCCATGTAGTGTCACCAAAAATCCTGGAGTGGACTGTCAGATGGTAATAAATCACTTGGAAATGACCTTACAGGTAGAATCATAAACTGATTTCAGGGCAAAATTTTTATGAAAAGTCACTGAGTTCTGGGGGGAAGGAAAGGCTTGAATTTTCTGTTTCCCCCATTGTTTTCTCTCAGTCAAGACCACCGCACCCCATCCCACCAACAATTTCATCAGGTCTGAGTTCCCACTTTAAAATTTCCAGGGGAACATCTGTCTGGTTTGTTGGGACAGCATGTCCCGTTGAAGCCCGTGACTTCCTGATGATGTTTGTGTCACCCCTGAGCCAGGGGTGACCTAATAGTGCAAAAAAAACAAGAAGATTAAACCTGCAGAGGATCATTTCATGGCACAAAGTTACAGAGAACCACTGACAAGAAGCCAATACAGCTGATGCACTTCCCTGGACTATTTAGACAAATGGACCACACAATATAGTCCCACTGGCAGCTCTGTGAGTAGTGAGGTAGCAGGAGGCAAGAACAGTATCCATATATTCACAGGTACGTCTAATGTACACAAAAATATATAATCAGCATCAGCAGTCTTCATTAGAGTGCAACCAAGAATTATGGAGATCCTAACCTTGCAAGCCGAATAAATTATTGCCAGAGGATTATTAGGTATTCTAGCAATATCTAATGTACCTCTTTGTCTCTCATAAATTACAGGGCATCCTCTGGCTCCTAGAACATGCTCTGTCTCGTGCATAGCCACTACAGAGCCTTCTTTTCCCCTAAATACACACAATAGGATCTCTAATCAGCATGGGCTCGTATAGGGATTTTAATAGGTGAGAAAAATGTAGTCACATGTTCAGTGGCCCGGTGTAACTATTTCAATACCAAAGCAAATGGGCACAATTTAAATGTGCTGGTAAAGGGGAAGCTCATTTGCAATGTGTGTGTAAAATGTCCTTATTAGCTGTGGACACACCTTGTTCTCAGTTTCCCAGGAATTTTACCATTGTACAAAGTGTCTCCACATACTGTGGGCTGTAGTGGAGTCTCCTTGAGGGTTTGACTTTCTGCCTTTCAGTCAAAAATTGCCAATAACACCTGCTCTGCATTGGCTTATCCATCATGCACTCAACAATGACTCATCAAACTCAGTTCACTCCAGCACCCACACAAAAATATCCCTGAATTTTAACACCTTCCACTCACAACCGATTAGAGAGGACACTTGGCAGAGCCCTGGTGCTCTGTATGCATCAGCACCAGCTAGACTGCTGATTTACATCAATGAATAGCTGGCCCTCAGGTGAGCTTGGAATTATCAGAACTTGGTGCATATGTCCTTCTTTGATGAGTGTTTTTGTCCTCATCCAGGCAGCACTGGAATTGTTTTCCAGCAGACTTAACCAGACATTGGATACCTGCATCAAGATTGAGATAAACCAAAATGCACCACAGAGTTAGAAAGCTCTATACCCTAGAACCAGCTCTTTCATTGTCCATTTCTGCTGGGAAAGACATGAAAAACACATTTGCTTTTGTGCTGCATTCAAACTGCAAACAAAGCCAAAATTAGTTTTAAACATCCTATTGCATTTACGAGACCTCAAGGACAATTGTTTTGCATCATTCCCTCAGTCCTTTCTGTTTCAGGTTCCTTTTACCACTCAGACTGTCACATATACACACATTCACACGCTCCTTTAATATGAACAGTTCAAGAGGGATATTGTGCATAAGCCCTAATGGGCTGCATTTTTAATATATATTAACAAGGTGACGGATACCCTGAGTAGAATGGTCAGGGAAAGAAAACGAAAGTAAGAAATATTCTCAGGGTGTTATTGATTAACTGTTTTTCAGAACAGAGGGAATCATTTTTAACTGGTTTAAACTATGATGGACTCAAGTGGAAAATGCAAGCAGAGTTAGCAAGGAGCATAATTGACTGGGCATGGAACTAAGTAACCTCTCAGCACGCTGGAAGTGGTGGAGCGAGGGGGGTTACAGCTGGGGCTGCTCCGGACCCCGAGCCCTTTCTTCCCAAAGTGAACTCTGCCAGCAGCCAAAGACGACGACAACGAGTAAAGGGAGGGGGAAAAAAAGGAAAGAAAAAAAAAAAAAAAAGGGTCCAGCCACTCAGTTACATGATCTAAATTCTAATCAAACATCATTTAAAGCATGTTTTATTTCAGCCTCTGGAGAGATAGTCCCTCCTGACTCCTCACCATGGCAACCGGTGTCTCATTTCAGAAGTGTCATGCCACATTATCATCTTGCCGGCTCACACACTCCTGCCTGACAAGTTCTCTCTGCCCCTTGTGACAACCGTTCCAGGCTTATGCTGTTTATTTTTGGTGTCAGGCTGGCCCTGGCAGATTGAAAGGCAACCTCAACCCCTTGAACAACAAGCACCACACCCCACTTGGCGATAAGAGATGATTTGAGAAGATATTTGCTTACATGTGTATAAGCAATTTGCCGCATGGTGCAGCCCCGTGTGTCTGTGCGAGCGCACGCATTCGGATGTGTGTGCAAAGGGGATGGCGATGGACAAGCATGAGGCTTCCTGAGAAAGCAAACAATTCATTTCAGATCCCAGGCTGTAGATTTCCATCAGCACATCCTGTAATTCACACGGAACAATACAAAACACAGGCCAAAGAGGCGTCCTAGGTACTGTCTCGTAAGAGGCATGGATGTAAAGCCAGACATTGCCTCTGCAAAACGTCCTCACTGCGTCACTGCAGAGCATGGCGAGGGACGCAGCAGAGGTGCTGCACGAAGGACTGGGGACAAAACCTGCTATTAATTGCTAAAGGAACATTCTAGAGAAACACTCAGGGACAGATTCATCTCTGCTTAGCACAGTTCGTCAAACCTCTGCACCAATTTCTCTGCCCATCCCAACAGAGAGCCGAGCTCTCCTGGCAGAGATCTACAGAGCTGCTGAGGAAAAGAGTAATTCTAAATGAGAGTCTCTAAGGCAGCACTGGACAGCGACCCTGGTGACAGTGACCCCATCAGGGCTAAGGGGAGGATATCTGCTTGTAATGACCTCTGGTAGTGAGGAGTGCTTTGGGCAAAGCTGGTATCAGCCATGCTTCAGGAATTGTTCTCACCTTTTCAAAGCCATGTGCTGAGGAAGGAGCCCATGATGGAAATGGACGTGGAGAAGGCTGAAAGAGAAATGATCTGAAGTTTGGCACAGCACTGCAAAACAAGGTGGAACAGCATTTAAAAGATGGCTGCAAGACTTTCCAAACTCAGACAGCCCAAAGCAGAGATTCTCCAGCACACGCACACTGTCAGGGATATCAACAAGCAGCACACACAATTTGTGGGCAGCATCTTGCTTCTACCAAAGCCTGTAACATTCATCCAGTACATGACCCAGAGAGGAATGGCAGCTGGAGCAGGGGATGGAAACTCTCTTGAAAAAGTGAGACATGCTGACATCAAATGACTCTACACAACAGTTGTGCATTTAATTTAATTTACAGGCATACCTCCATGCACTGCTCTGGTCCCAGGAAAGAGGACCAAGTGTGGTTTTCCACGAAGTTTATGTGGGTCACAGCGTAAACAAAACTTGACCCAGTTAGAGAAAGAATCACAGACTGGGCAAAACCACACAATTAACTCAGAGGCAATCTTTGATCAAATAAAGAGCTAATTGCAAAACAGCTTTCATTAAAAACAAATAAACAACGCAATATGTTCGTTTAATTTTTAATCCATTTTCTGGTAACTGTACCATCGAAACGCAGAGGCTTACAATAGCAAGGGATCTGTAAACAAAACAGGATCATCCCAAGACACACTAATGGCATTTTACAGAGTTTGAAAGAGTAGAGCTTGTAGATTTTTAAAAGCATAAAATGAGAATTAACACTGATTATGCAGCAGCAATGAAATTCCAGAGTTGCATGTCCCATAAAGAGCTATAAAACCAGTAAATGCTACAGAAGGGTTTTCCAGACATGTGGAAGGAAGACAAGGGATTTCTGTCTGGCTGTACCAGCCCTGGACTCCATTCTGCACCTATTAACCAAGAGGACAAGTGAGGCCCACCTTGTCCATGAGTATTCCTCCGAGAAAATCTGGCTGGGAATTGGGGGGTGGTGGCCAGAGGTAACCTCAAATCCTGAGCCACTCGATGTGGATGCAGTTACATCTCCCTGTCATAGAATGATAGACTCACAAAATATCCTGACTCGGAATGGACCCACAGGCATCACCGATCCCAACTCCTGGCCCTACTGAGGATGTCCCCCCACAAAAAAAACAGGGTGCAAAAAGAGGATATCAGCACTTCTTTAATGTTTATTTCTTGTTTAGCCTTCCCATGCACAATGGCTAAACAAGAAATGCTGTGGGCCACTGAATATGGGAATTAGAGTGAGAGAAATCCCTTCTCTAGTCTGGTCAGTGCCTTGCTGTAGCTGTTTTTAAATCATAGTGTACACGGCATGACAGATACTGACAGGCAGAAACTGGCTTTTCCAGGAAATAGATAGGGCTTTCCAGCTTTATCCTTCCAGAGCAGTGTTGAAAAAAAATAGCAGTAATAATAAAACCAACCCTGGACCAACATCACTCGTGAAAAATACAAAATGAAAATATGAGTGTTGCTTCTAGGGGCTCTCCTTAGCTCAGAATTCCAGGTTTACAGCAAGGCTGTAATTTTGCAAACTAATAAGATGAAGCTGGTGGTGTAAGAAGGATGTGGAGGGGATGGAAACACAGCCTAAGCTTTGGGGAGAGGAGGCAGGAGGCTGCTGAAAATGCTGATATTTACTTACTGTAGGTGCAGAGCCTATAAAACCTTCCCTGGCGCAGCAGCCTGAGGTGCCAGGCAGACAACGACAGCAGCACGCTTGGATGAAGTTGTGCATTGTTTTGTGAGAGCAAACGCTCGCAGCAGCACCGAGATTAATAACAACCACTGCATTTTTGGGACAAATTATGGGAACATCAACACCGATGGTGTTGAGCCTGGCATGGTCAGCATTGCGCTGGTGTTGCTGCTACGTGGCATCCCTGTGTTGTTTCTTGGTCGGTTTTTTTCCAAAAGAGAGTGAATTTCTGAGGTGCTGCCTGACCAACACCAAACGCAGCTGTTCCTGCCAGGAACAAAGGAACTCACCTCAGAAATACAACCTCTGCAAACTTCCCCGTGAGTGGACGAGCAGCGCATGTGGAGACGCATTTTTTGCAGGACTCCGCCTGGCAAAGCCACCTGGCACCTCAGGGAAGAACTGCCGCTGTACATCATAAACTCATTGCTGAGATCTTGGAGATGTCCCGCATCTTTCTGCTGTGCGGGAAGCGGGAAGTCAAAGCCTTCTCATTCGGAATCTCCTGCATTAATTGCTGTTTGTGTTTATTTAATGAGGTGTGGAGCAGCCTCTAGCGGCGGCCGGCGGCCACTTCGGCTCAGCCGGGGATGGCGGTGCTCGGCCGAGGGGATGGCGGTGCTCAGCTGAGGGGATGGCGGTGCTGGGCCCAGGGGATGGCGGTGCTCGGCCCAGGGGATGGCGGTGCTCGGCCCAGGGGATGGCGGCCGCTTTGCGCGGGGACCCGTCACCTGCCCGGCCTCCCCACACGGCTCAGGCTTCTCCTCCTCCCCACAGAGCCGCCATCTTCCCGCCTTCCCCGCAGACACATCACCTTCCCACATACCCATCGTCTTCCCCACACACCTGTAACCTTTCTTATTTCCCCACAGAGCCGCCACCTTCCTGCCTTCCCCACTGACCCATCATCTTCTCAAAGACCCATCGTCTTCTCCACAGACCCCTCACCTTTATTCCTTCCCCAAAGACCCTCCACCTTCCCACAGAGCCGCCATCTTCCCACCTTCCCCACAGACACATCACCTTCCCACAGACCCATTGTCTTCCCCACACACCCGTCACCTTCATTCCTTCCCCACAGACCCTCCATTTTCCTGCCTTCTCCACTGACCCATCACCTTCCCACAGACCCCTGACCTTCATTCCTTCCCCACAGACTCACCATCTTCCCGCCTTCGCCACAGACCCATCACCTTCCCACAGACCCACTGTCTTCCCCACACACCCGCCACCTTTATTCCTTCCCCACAGACCCTCCTTTTTCCTGCCTTCACTGACCCATCACCTTCCCAGACCCGTTGTGTTCCCCACAGCCCCTCCCTTTATTCCTTTCCCAAAGACCCTCCCCCTTCCCACAGAGCCGCCACCTTCTCGCCTTTCCCACCGATCCATCACCTTCCCACAGACCCCTGACCTTTATTCCTTCCCCACAGACCCTCCATTTTCCTGCCTTCCCCACAGACCCATCACATCCACACAGACCTGTCACCTTCCCACCTTTCCCACACTCTCCACTTTCCTGTCTTCCCCATAGACCCTTCACTTCCCCACAGACTCTCCATCTTCCCACCTTCCCCACAGACCCTCCATTTTCCCCACAGACCCATCACCTTCCCACAAACCTGTCACCTTCCCGCCTTCCCCACAGATCCATTGCCTTCCCGCCTTCGCCAGACCCTCCACTTTTCCAACTTTCCCCACAAACCCATTGCCTTCTTACCTTCCCCACAGACTTCCGCTTTTCCACCTTCTCCACCTTCCCCACAGACCCATCACCTTCCTACAGACCTGTCACCTTCCCTCCTTTCCCACACTCTGCATTTTCCCACCTTTCCCACACACCCTCAACTTTTCCAACCTTCCCCACAAACACATCGCCTTCTTACCTTCCCCACAGATTCTCCATTTTCCCTCCTTCCCCACAGCCCCACCATCTTCCCAACCTCCTGCCCCACCTGGAAAGTTCAACGCACCACATTTGGTGGTGGCTCTTCAATGTGCACTTACTTATTTCATTAAAACTTGTTGCAGAAACACAGAAACTTGCCTGAGCGGGGCTTGGGTTGAACTCTTGCTTGCTGTTTCTCCACCCAAACCATGTGCCCTCAACCCTGGTGGGATTTGTTCCCTTCCTCTTGTCCCTGTGCTTCCTTCAGTTATTTTCACCTCAATAATCACTTTCTTCCAGCACAAACTGGTGCATCCTCATGAGTAACTTGGTGGTGAGACACACCAGCCACTTCCGTGTCCCTCACTCGTCTTTCACTCCAAATCACACCTCCCCACTGTGTTATATCCAACCTTTCCTGCCACAGCAGAAGTTATATCTTTTGGCTTTTCCCTGGCCTGTGATTTGCATTAATTCCTCAGAAAGCTGCTGTCAGTTTTCTTCTTCCTTTATTGGCACAGATCCCAATTTTTAAAAATCCTTGATGGTTTTCCTTAATTAAACTCATAAGTTCTCTTAACTATTTCTCCAGCACAACCCCAAATTAAAATACACTTTGGCCTCCTGGCCATGCAAGTCACCTTTTTCTGAACCACCACCTTTCCTCTCTGGAAAGCTTCCTTGGACTTGACACTTGTAGGATTTCTCCATTACTGGTCTTCAAAGAGGTTCTCATTTCCCTCAAGAGATTTTTCATACGTTTTGCTGACTTGGCTCAAAATCCTGAAGGGGGTTTGACATGGACCACATGCTTTCAGAGTCTTTTAACACTCTTAATTTCTCAGTCACCTCTGCCCAGTTTCCTTCAATATTTCTTCTTTATGCAAAAGGATATTTATCTTTCATTTTGGCATCTGCCCTGCCACCCGCCTTTCTGAGCATGAAGGCAAAACTGTCAGGGATTCCTTTTTTTATGTTCTTTTCCTTACACAATGTCTATCAATAACTCTCAGCAGCTTTTAGAGTCTTCCCACTGCTGATCTATTATTCCTTTGGCCCGTGCTACATTTCTTATTATTTATTATAACCATTTTCACAGTTTTCCCTTCATTTCCCATGACGGCTCATCTTGTCACTTCTCTTGCTCCTTGCTTCATTCTGAATTTGCAGTTCCAGGACTGCAGGTTGGCATTTCCTTGTTCCTCTGCTCGGGCAGGGCTGCAGAGCTCCCAGGCAGACAACCAACCACGCAAGGTGGGAGAACTCAAAGGCAAAATTCAGATAGATTTGATTCCACACATAACATATATGGAAGAAAAGAGGGAAGGCAGCAAAGACTTTGTGTTGTGAAACAGAATCATAGAGTGGTTTGGGTTGGAGGGACCTTAAAGCCCATCTCAACCATGGACAAGGACAGCTTCCACTATCCCAGGCTGCTCCAAGCCTTGTCCCACCTGGCCTTGGACACTTCCAGGGATGGGGCAGCCACAGCTTTTCCAGGCCATTTTTTTACCCCACGTACATATATCACACTATAATACCACATATTGCCTCTTTGATACCTACTCTTACATATTTTCCCTTTCAACTTTGTTCTTTTCCCCTTAAGAAAAATTTCTCAGGTCCCTTTCCTTCATCTCAGTTTATTTTTTGTGATAGCAGATTGTGGTTGCTACCTCTAGTCAGCATCAAGCACCAGCCAGAATGAAACCATGAGTTTTAATTTATATATGATGTACACTATTAGGGTTCTAAAAATCTGTGAAACTTCGTACCTAATGCTCCCACCCATCTCAGCAGAGCTACATGAGGAAAAGGTTTGCCTCTGTGAATTTGCAATTAGATACCTAAGAAAATAAATCACTCCTTTTCCCAAGAAGCAAATTGCCCTGGCCTATGTAAACAAAATCCCTCACTGAGGGCTATTTCAGATTTTTTTTTTTCTAGCTGAAACTTTCAGCAAAATCTTCTTTGGAAACCCTCTTTTTTTTCCTGTTATCCTCACCTGAATTTCTTTGCAGCTTATCTCTAGTTTTTAATAGCTGTGATCACCTTAACTCCTACAAAAGTAAGTGCTGAAAAGCCACAGCCCTGAGGGTCAAATAGAAATGTTCTTTATTTATAGGGAGCACATTTAACTGTCACACAGTTCCTGCCCATTTTTTTGTGTCACCGTTATTAATAGGTTTCTCCAGCCATCCCTGCCTCCGTATGTGCTCGGTATTTGAGGATGAGCAGCACCACCTTGGACACTTTGTGGGACAAGGGAACCAATAAAAAGACATTCATGAAAATGACCATACCCAGGGAGATAAAACATCATTATGTGAAATGGATTTGCTGGCACTCCTCACCAAATTTAGCACCTCTTGAATTATAGAAACCATTATTCCTTTATACAGGAAAGTCTGAAACTTTCCCTCAAAGATATGTTTTATTGTTTTAAGTGGGGCTTCAATGTGGTTTTTTTCCTTGTGATAAATTTCCACACATGAATTTTCTTAGTGATACAACAGGTCCTTGTCCTGCTAATAATTCTATTGATCAAACAGGGCAATACTTCCCTTTTCTTCCAGCACAGTGCACTCCCAGGAATCCTTTCTGCAGGTGCCCAAAAAGAAACCTTGATGCCAATTCCCAGCGGATGCTGGCACAGACACACATCCAAGAGGTGAAACACGAGAAAGGCTGATCCCATTTGATCACCGAGCGTGGAAAAACTGGATGCACCTCTGCAAACAATTTTTTTCCCCCCGCCTCTTCCTTTTTAACATGAAGAAACTTTGAAACACCTGCAGTGGGAAACAAAAGGTTAATTAAAAAGAACCCCAGTCTTTGCACTAAACTGATTGCTGGGACTCCTGCCAGCCTGGGAAGGTTAAAGAGCTCAAGCATGCGTGGGCTGCGGGGGGAATGGCTAAAATTTACAGCCAGCTCCCTGGAAAGTCACAGTTCAGCTGTTCTCCCGGAGCAGGTGCTCATGGGAGCGGGCCTGTCCCTTTCAAAGCGTGAAGATTGATGAAGCCTTCGCTCTCACCAACTGTAAATATACAACCAGCCTTGTCAGAGCAGGTTTGTAACATCACTTGCTGACAGCAAGAAATTTTTTTTAACCTCCTAAACACACACACACACACGCCTACCCCACACAGGCTCACACGCACGCACCAAAGTACTAAGAAATGGAATTTTCCCAGGAAACAGAGAAAAGCCAATAAATAAAATGGTGGGAAAGGCATTTATGTTTTCCCTGCCCAGAGAGACAATAGATAGAGGACATATGTGGGGTGATTTCATCCTGTCCTTCAGAAAACAGGCAACATCTTCCTTGGGCTGCACAGTTTATGGGCAAGTCCTGTGAGGCTGCTGTGGTGCTCCTGGAGAGTTGAAATCACCGGGGCCATGCACTGCCAGCCACCCTTTCCACAGAGATTTAGGACAAGAAATCACAGAGGTGATACAGCTAAAATCACCATTTTCCTGTGCCTGCTGGCTGAGGATTTCTAATGGGGTACAGAGAAGAATTAATCTATTCTTACAGATAGAAACTAGTTATTCTTTGCTGATAGAAATTACTTATTCTTCCACTTGATAAAGGTCTGCACACTTTTGTTTCGATTGGGATTTTCACAGGGGACAGTCCCACACAGACAGAACACAGCTGCCCATTGGGGTGAGAACCAGAGACAGGGAAGGGGTCAAACAGCACAGCAAAGCCACGGGATGGTTTTGAGACCTGAGATCTCAGCCATGGGATCTCCCTGTCTGCTCTTAACATCGTGTGTATAACCCAAACACTCCTCTCCTATAATTAGTGGTTTCATTCCTTGAAGGCGCCGTGGCAGGGGTGAGTCCTCAGAGAGTGTTTTCACCCAGAGAAGATTGTCCTTCCTGATTAGCTCAGGATGGGTGTTCTGTGCTTGGATAATTGGGTAAAGGGCTGAACAACACCCTGCAGGCGCAGCTGCCTCCCGGGGCTGAGGGGAGATGGGATGTGCGAGGCAGAAATCCACAGCAGAGACACACCAGCAGGACAGAGGCGGCTGCTTCTCCACAGAGGAAATTATTTCCACTAATAATTTGTGGAAAGAGTTGCAGACAAATCCAGCAGGAAAGAATAGCATTGGCAAGGCCTCCCCAAAGCCTCTGGAAAGCAGACAGACTGAATTCGCTCCTTACTTCAGTCACTGAACTCCTTGCATGATTGAAAGCACAATTCCAGTATGAATTTCTTTACTGTCCCACCTCAGGATCCATTTTTAGCATTGCAGTCAGTCAGTTTAACTAAAATAATTCCTCAGCATGCTTTACTCAATTCTTTCCCAAGGAAGTTCGGTCTGTGTTATGATTTCTCTAAGGCAAAATTTCAGGGTAATAGAAAATCTTTAGCCTAATTTCCTAAATTTCTCAGGTTTGATGTTTCCATTGCAGTGAGGAGGGATTAAATCGGTGATCTTAGGTAACATCAATAGATTCCAACCGCCCCAAAATTTCACCATGGAAAATAATCAGGTTTTGCTTGGTGTAGTTTTGGGGGGGTTTTTTTTGCTCCACTGCTTCTATTTTACTAATTTCCTCTGTTTATTTTTAACAGGTTAGTAAAGACTTAGTAAAAACTTACCTTCCCTGTAAGCAAAACCTGGCTTAATTTCCTAAAATTTTCCAAAAGCCCTTTGGTTACCTCAGTCTACAAGAGGAAGAGATTTCTACACATCTAACAAAGCTCCAGCAGTCCTCACTTGCACACAGACTTCTCCAGCATAAAATCAGTTTGCATTTCCTCCAAGACACTTCCAGGATGAACACACCTACACCCAAATCATGCAACCGACTGTTTGCAAACTGTCACATTCTCCCTTTTTGCTTTGCCTTCTCTCCAATTCCTTGACTGACGTGGCTGTTTGAATTGCTAACACTCTGTGATGAGGACTGTCACTGTCACCTCGGCTGTGTTTACCCAGTGCCGTTCACGGCGGGGTTCCCTCCCCGGCGCAGTGCCTCACACCATGGCACATGCTAATAAAGAGGAAGAGAGAAAGCTACTTCCCTCCTTGCAGCAGCAGAAATAAAACAGTCCTGATGGATAGGCCAGCCACTGGGAATGCTTCCAGGAGCTGGAAGGAGAAAAAGAAGTAATTTATTGCAAGTGCTCCGAATACATCATATACCTGTGAATACAGGTGACCATCACTTGCTCAAACAGCGGGCGCTGTCCTTGGAGGAAAAAGACCTCAAAGGTTTCTCTCTACCATCGTGAGCAGCAAACAGCAAAGTCCTCCCGAGTTTCAGGATGTTGCTCTCCTTGGCAGAGCTGAAAAGCCTGAAACGTGATTACATTTTCTCAGAAAAATTGCATTCGGGTCTTCCCTGAGATCCAAAATGCTTAAACCAATTTTCCCATCAGCTTCGTTATTACCCTTCAGACAGTATTGGCACTCATCTCCAGTTTTATTTTGCTCATCCCTTCATTAAACTCTCCTGCTGATGTTTCAAATCTGTGGTTATTTACTTCTTTCTGCCCCATCTCTGCCAGCCCTGGATCTCCCTCCTTTCCTTTGCCATGGGATTCTCCCTCCCCCTCTGGAGGGAGGCAGTCAGGGGAGGGGGGCACCTTTCACACATGTCTGAAACCCCCCCAAACCATCAGGGCTGCTCCACAGGGTCCCTGCTCTTCTTCACACCTCTCAGATGGAGCTGTCATTACCTGCTCCAGCCTGGACCTGGCTGCTCCAGTGTCACAGCTTCTCCGAGTTTCCAAGGGTTTTCAGCCCAGCCCCATTCCCAGATCCTCTCTCGGGAGCCCAAATTAATCAGGGTTTTTTTAAGCCTTGTTAAGGACTGCTCCAGTTTTCATCCACAGAGGATCAGACTAAACAATTGCTGTCTATTGCTGTCTTTTGCTCCCTTTTGCCAAGAAGTTGCAAACAGAGCAGCCAAGGCATTGTCTCCCATCCCCCTCATCCTATAACTCCCTGTTCAGAACTGGTATGGGCAAGAGGAGGAAAATAAACCCAAATCACTGCTCAGCTCCTGTTCTCCCAGCCTGCCCATCCCACCCAGTGAAACACATGGCATTAAAACTTCTGCAGCTGAGAGGATCTGATTATTTTTATGGAAATTTGCTCCAAGTTCAGAAGTGGATCAATGACAATTTCTTGAGCTGGCTCCATTTTGAGAACCAGAATTGACTTTTGGAGAAGCTGCTTGATTTCCCAGCTTCACCCCAGCAGAAAAGAGATTATTGCATAGGCATGTGATGTAATTCAGCTCCAAATAGGGTCCGGGACTATTAGACCCCAATATAAAACTCACCCAGGCTGCAAGGGAAACAGCAGAGCTCCCTTTTATCCCCCTCCTTGTCACACCTCAGGCCAGAGAGAGAGATGGGACTGAATCCACCTGCTAATATTCAATACACCACACAGATATAAATGGCAGCTCAGGACGTAACACAGGAGAGACTCATTTTGGGCAATTTAGTTCAACTATTCCTTTTCCAAGTTCCCCAGTTTGCCCTATTTCTATTACCCAACCATGCCACTTCTTTGCTTTTATCTTGCCTTGCTGTCTGCCTGTCTCTCTGCTCATTCCCCTTTGTTTTCCATTTGAAAATACTTTTGCTCTACTTCAAAGGTCTTTTACAGGAGTGTAAATCCCTCTGTTTTCCTCTCACCCTTCACCTTGCCTGTCCCACATGGGCAGCAGCTCAGCAACTTTTTGGCACTGACCCCCTCCCCAGCAGGACCAACTGATGATCACAAACACAGCTCTTTCACTCTTTCACTTAACATCTTAAAAATAATCTGCGGGGCCCCAGAGGTAACGAAGATTGAAGCTGTTAATGCAAATTCCTGGCTCAGGTTAGCACAGTGCAGGGCTTTCTGCGAAGCCTCCATAAAGAGGCTTTTAATCTAGCTCTAATAGGGAGCTTATTGTATGTTAAATAAATACTAATTGATTATTTAATATATATGCGTTGAGGGTTAACTGCTATGTAATCAACTCCTCTCCATTAGCGGGGCTGCTAAACGTCAATTAATATGGGGTTTATAATCAATTGATATTTAACACACCCTAACTTCCCTGTTTAGACTTAATGGGCCAGCAGTGCCAAAGTGGCCAATGCCAATAGGTTTTTTTCTTTCAAGAATTAAAAAATATTTGTCGGAAGATTTACAACAGGATTATGAATCTATTAAAAGCTCAGCAAATCAGCTCTGCAGAACTGGACACAGCAGGGTGAGTCTGTCCAATCCCAAGAGCTGCACAGAGCAGAAACCTCTGGAAATGGGAGAAAAGAGCCACATTCCCTTAATTTCAGTAGGATTTGGACTTACTTTTGTGTAGAGGGTTTCCCAGAAAATGCTCTGCCCCATTTCAGAGCTTTATACAGTGGAATGAGCTGCGCCTGGCCATCATATGATCCTGCCTTTGCTGTCCAGTTGTCCCTAAATACACTCTGGGAATGGGATGTGCAATCCCCTATTTGCAAACCACTGCAAGATAAACATTAGGGACAAGGCTTTCAGGGATGACCAGGGAATTTGGACATGCAGCACTCCCATTTATTTTAATAAACATCATATCTCTAAATGTCCCAGCTGCCTTTTAAAACATCTCATGGCAAAGCCTTTATTCCCTTTGCCTCTCCTTCCCAAGCACACGCAGACAAATCATGTGCAAGCTGTTTGTGGTGTACACCAGGGAGAAAACAAGGAAGTTTCTAATAAAAAGAATGATCATAATGCATTTACAACCATTATCTAGCACTATTTCTTACTTAATTTCCTTACTGGCAGCTTTCACATGGTTTCACAGTGCGGCAGAGTTTAGCTTAGCTTGCCAAAAACTCGGGCTGGAAGAGAACATGCAGAGAAATATATCAGACATAAAAATTTCAGTTCCCACCTGAGAGCATCTATTTCAGGTTCACTCTCTCTGGTACCCAGCTAAAGCCTTGCACCCCAGCAGGCCACTCCAGGAGCTAAATGCTCCCTGTAAGTATTAAAATATTCCTAATCAGCAGGGCTGGGACAGGGCTCAAGCAATGGGGCTTGAACGGCGTTCAGGCAGGGTTAGGATGCAGATAATAAAGATTGGAAAAAGAACAAAGAGGAGCACGTGGCCAGATCGGGGTTTGAAGTCTACAGGCTGATTTATGTCATCAGAGGATCTGGCCCAGTTAGATCTAATTTTAACATCTCTGACAAATTCCCTTTAACGGCAAACTGTCAAAAGGGAATCTTTTCTCCGCCCCTCATCCTTCCGTCTCCAGGAGCTGCTCCCTGTGACAACACCGTTCTCCAGCAGTAATTGGCAGTATCATTCTATTATCACTTATTCTCAAGGCCTGAGGATTTCGTTCCTTGCAATTTTCCTGTTGTACAAATTCACATCTATTAGTTTAAGACATGTGCATGTTCGTGCATTTATTCCCTGCGTGTGTCTGAGGATGGAGACAGGACTTGAACCCGAAAGGGCTCTTGTCTTACCAAAAATTAAAGGAAGCAAGAGAGCTAATCACTGGTGACACGTCAGGGTGGGCTGCAGGAGGAGGTGCCTCTGGTGTCTCCAGCAAAACAGTGGCAATTCTCCTTATGAGCATTTGAAATGGATGATGATCCTAATGAACTTAATAGCATCACTATCCAAGGACAGCGTCAACTCATTGCCGTCCTGCGTTTTGCAGAAATAGCTTCTCTTTAAACACTGTGCCCCTGCTTTGAGCAGTAATGGTTTTTAAAAGTGTCTTAGCACACAAAGGCAAAATCTTTTTTGAAACAGGGTGGAATTGGTTGGTGATTATCACTGAAAAGCTGGCAGCCACCAGCTAACCTTCTAACAATGAAATATGGGAATTTACCTTCATGCTTCAGTGCTTGCTATTCAGCTGTCTACCAGGGTCTAAATCAATGATTCTACACCCTCCACTCAAGGTTTCTCTTTCAAATGCTGCAGATATGACCTTAAGTTCATCATCTAAACAATGCAGTTCACGTTTAATTTCATTAATCTAAGATCTTCCATAAAATTGCAATATGGCACCATACCTTTCAAGTACCTTCATTAAAATCCATGTTATTTCTAAATCCTATGCATATCTATGAGGTCATACGGTGTTTTATTAAAATGGATTTTTGAAAGGCTCAGCTCTTTTATCACCAATTGTCATAAGGTAGTTTACAATAAAAAAAAAAAATTAAAAAACCTAAATCCTTTCCAATCTCTTAGGCAATGAGCAGATTTTAACATTTTTGCAAGTCAGCACCTTTCCTAATTTTTAGTTCTTTTGCAAGGATTTGGAGAGGAAAAAAAGGAAATTATTGAACTCTCCTTGTTTGTGTATTTTCTGCTGTTTGCTACCTCTAGTGCATTACCCTTTTGAAATGTACCAACTCACTGGGATGCAGTGGATATTATTCCCAGGATTTGTCCTGTTGTCTATGAAGCATCACATTCTCAAAATCTATGTCGGGTTTTTTAGTTATTCTGGGAATAATACATTGGTACAAGTGATTGATTGACTTTTTCTGTTCCATTCCTTTTCCTATTTATTGTCTATATATTACTTGGGTTTGGGACAACTCTTTGCAAGGCCAGTTGGAGCAGGGATCTGTCGACAGCAGATGCCACAAAAGGCAGATCCTGCCCCCCAAAACTCCATCTCTCCACACTTCCCTCCTCCAGGGATCATTCCAGGGACTCCCTCTCTCCTCACAGGATCATTTTCAGGATCAGGGAATAAATTCCTCTTGCTGATATCTGAGCTCACCTGAGCCGTGCTTGATTCTGGATGTTCTCAGCCCCCCCTGCTGCTCTAATAAGTGACACCACAGCAGGGAATGAGTGAGCAAGGTGGACACATTCCTCCAGCCTTGGGCAAGAGTTGCCAATTCCACCTTTCCCATCGCTTGCTTTACTCCCTTCCTGCAGGGAAAAGCAAAACAAAGTGCCACCGTTGATTGCAAAGCCACCAAAATCCACTTCCATGAGTAAAACCAAAGGAATGAGTTCCTTGAAACAAGGATGGTTTATCCATCTCCCTGTGAACTGGGGAGGAAAAATAACAGGAAAGGCTGAGAGTGAAAATCCTCTGGAGTCTTAGGAACAGCTGCCTGATTTCAGAGGGATACAAGCACACAGGGAAGCAGCCTGTGGAGTGCAGAGGTACCCAGGATGCTGCTGTGAAATGCTCCACAGCTCAGGCTGTAAATTCATTCCTTATCCACACACTGAGGTGAGCCAGAGAAATGCTCCTGCCTTCCACCCTCCACCTGAGCATCCCAAACTGTGCTGTGCTCAGTGGGAACAGCTCAGGGATACAGGCAACCATCCCAACCTCCCAGGCTTCACTGCACTTCTGGTTTCCTTCAGTAAATTCTGGAATCCTGGAGCCTACCCATGCCAACAGGAAAATTCTCTGTGTGTACGGGCTCAGTTTAGACCTCATCCATTAAATAACTGTGAGTGAGGCTGAGCTGGAGCAATCATTTCTCCCTCCTTAATTAAAATTGCCACTTAAACCTGAGTTCAGCACCCACTCGATTGATCTCTTCTGGAAAAAATCCACCCTCCCCACATTAGGTCCAAACAGAAATAGATCCCTGGCAACATCTGACACAAACATTCCAGCATCGAGATTTCTCACAAAGGTAAAGAGGAGACAAGTGACAATATGTGTCCAAAGAAAGATCATGTTCTGCAGTGTTCACCCCATCTCTTGAGCAAAATATGAAGCAAACTGAAAAGATGAAGCTGTGCCATGCTGCAGCTTTGCCAGGAGTGCAGAGCTGAGCTGTTCACCTGCCTGCGTTTTGCATGGTTTCTGTTTGCCTAAGTTTCATCCTTTATCTGTTTCTCCAAGGCTGTGCTGTTCTCCTGCCCTTATCACAGTAAAATGCTGTTCTGTTGCACTGCCCTTATCACTCCCATAAAGCCATCCCCTGGCTGCAGTGCCACGCTCACCGTGTAACATTACTCTGAAGAAGCAATTACAGCGAGCAGAGCAAGGAACTAAAGACAGGTCACCTAAATGAACTGAGGGAAAAGTACATGAGAAAACAAGAAAATGTCTTCATCACTTTTCAGGCTTCAAATTGGAAAAACAGGGATCAATACAGCAGAACTTCATTTAATGGTGTGAAAAACAATCCACCCCAAGACAGGCAGGAATCACTTATTGCAAAACAAACAGGCCAATTAGGGCTGGGCAGGGCGTAGCAGGACGCCAGTACTGGGATCATTCCTCCAGCCTAAGCTGAGACACAGCCCCAAGGGATGGACACACTGCTGAGGGCTGCTCTGAGGACACAAAATATCCCCCATCAGCGTGGCTGATTTTTCTCTGCTCATTTTTTCATCCAGGTGACTTCACTTCCAGTTTAGTGAATGCTAAAACACTGGCTGATGCAAACACCGACACGTGGGCTGGGAAATGGGCACACAACCCTGACAGGGAAGAGCTTCTCCCTGAAATCCAGCCTAAACCTCTGCCAGTGTGAAGCCCTTACCCCTTGTCCTGTCACTCCAGGCTCTTGTAAAGCCTCTCTCCATCTTTCTGTCAGCTCCTTCAGGTACTGGAAAGTCACAATTAGGTCACCCTGAAGCCTTCAAAGCCTCAAAACCTTTGGGATCAGAGTCCAGAGCACTCCTCAGTCACCTCCTTGTGCTGAGTGACTTTTTCAGTGTTGGGAAGTTCTTCTCCATCTCTAGAGAAGCAGCAGCTCTGCTCTCCAGCACTGCACTCAGGACATCTGAATACAGACATCTGCCACGGAGCATTTTATTGCTCCTCCTGTCACCACCACTGCCAGGGCCTGGAGCAAATTAAACAGATTCATAGAAATGATATAAAGGGAGTGTAAAATCTGCCAGCCTCCAGTGTGGGCCAAGTGGGATGGCAAAAGGGAGGCTGGAGCTGACATTTGCAAAAGTAACGTTGTGTTATTAAAACGAATTTGGCATGAGGGGAAAATATGTTTGCTTTGCACTTCCTAATGGCTGCGGGAGCATATTCAAAATCAAATATTTGTAAGGCTGTAAGTTAGACTTTTTTAGTGTTTTCTTCTCCCCTTCTCCTCTCCCTTGTCCATCAAACACAGTCCCTGTGTTGCAGGGCTGCTGCTTTTAAAGTACACCAGAATGCAGAGTGGACATCAGCTCTAAATCTCAAAATCTAACTGTGAATTTATATTTGTCTTCCACGAAAATAATCAACCCCAAAACATGTGGCCACAACCTTTGGATGCATTTCCAGAAAACTGCTACACACTGCAATTTTTCTCTCTTTTTCCCCCTCTTCTGACGAAACATTGGTTGTATTTTCTCCTGTTATTTATTGGAGTGCTAAATGGATTATTTCAGCGATAAATCAGGCCCTTTCATTACATTTTTAAGGTGTTGTCACTGTTATGAAGTACAGTGTGCCATCAAAATTAAGCTCAGATTGCATTACCACCTATTTTATAGATAGAGAATTACTTGATGGATTTTTTTTCCAGCAGCCTAAGCACTTTGTGTCTTTCCTTCCAAGCCCAACTCTCTCCCTGCTTTCACAGGAATTTTCCGCCCCAAGTTATGAAATCCTCATCCATGTTCTCTCCCAAATGTTTTAGGTTTTAAAACAAGGAGATGATATTTCTTTTAGCCTAAATTATTCATGTAAAGCACACAAAGGTCAGGGGTGGGGAAGAACTGTCTAAACCCCACATTACAATCCTGGAAGCAAAGCAGCTCTTCAGTGGGACACTTCAGCTGGGAGGAGTAATTCCATCAAAGCTACAGGAATTTAGATTGCAGTTAAAGTGTTACAAAAGGCACCCTGAATGGCATCTTTATGATTTTATACTTAATATACAAAACAGAACTGATGGCAGGTGTAAAGAAAGGGATCCACAGCTCAGCCAGGGTGCTGCTCCTTTTTCTGGGAACAGGCTGAGCTGCACAGGGCAGACCAAGGGGATGGAACTTCGGGTCACAGAGGTGAAATTCAGACCCCTGACCTGCAGTTCTTCTCCTCCACTGCTGGCTTTGAGCAATAGGTGGCACTTCAGAGAAAAATTTCTTCTAAATTTGCAAAGCGAAGAGCTTTTCAGCATTCCTCCTCTGTGCCTTCACTCTAAATTGACACTAAGATTTTTGCCAGGTATTTGAGAATCCAGAATATCCCAAAAGAAATGAATAAAGAATGTCTCACCTGCAAATTATCCAACCCGTGCCTGTTCCTTTTCCACCCACCCTGATGTACACTGGGAGCAATCCAAAGAAATTAGTGACATTACCCTCTGGTAGCCTGGTGACACTTACATTCCAATCTTCAGAAAAGCGACTGCAAATCTGCAGACACGTCTGCAGAAGTAATTTTAGAAAACTAGCTGCCTCACATTATGGGCGATACTTTGTGAGCTCTATGTGTCAGTGACCCACTGCTGCATCCTCTGGCAGAGCTGCAGAGAGCTTCATCCATCTTCCCTTTCTGGCCACAGCACTGGCAAGACAAAATCTTATGTATTATTTAAACCTTCCTTTTTTTTTTGCCTTTTTTCTATCCCTTTGGACAAATGGTCCAGTTCAGGGATGGCCACAGCTCTGCAGTGCCAATGCTGCTCCTCTGCAGATCCCGGGGTCGGGGAGTTGGCTCTGAGCATCCTCTGAGCGAGGTGAGGTGGATTTGCAGGCTGCAGAATTTGGCACCTGCTAGGAAAAAGCAATAATTCCTTTTTAGTGCTCCGGGCTGACTTTCCCTCAGTGCCAGAGGATGACGTGAGTGCTCGGAGCTCCTGGGGAAGGGCCACCAAAAATCCCAACTATTCCCAACTCCAAAGTTTTCTCCTTCACTAAAGACAGAGCAGAGACCCAAGCTGCTCAAGGAGTTAAATGTATTAAGCAATTTACAATTAATATAGAACTCATTCCAGAGATATCTACTAGAGAGTACAACAGGGCAATTAACCCACTAATACACTAGGCTATTACATCGCTATGTCTCTTATTTTAGCCCGAGGTGATTTGAAACGCATTGGATTAAAGGATATTACAGGAGATAGCATGAAAAATAGCTTAATGTAATGAGCCATCCCGTGATGTCTGCTATTAAAGATGATTTGCAGTTGAAAACTACAACATACAGTAGTTCAGCCATTTAGAAACATCAGCGTATTTAACCCTTTTCTGTCCCTCCCTTGAATCGGTGCAAGAGTTTCTCCCTCTCCCCCACCCTCACTTCAAATGCTTTTATCTGAGGATTATCAAATGCACCTTATTAAAGTACAATAGTATCTTTGGGAGATTGGTGCCTGAGGTTGATAGAAAACCAGTAATCTGCTAATAACTTTTAAAAATAGATCCCCGAGAGAGTAAATAGGCTATTGGGCTGGCGACACGTTCCCGAAATGGGAACTTGTAACAAATTTCTCTGCTAGCCTTAGGCCTGTCATATCAGTTCCAAACGGTGACCCAGACACAACTGGGAAACAAAAGCACCTTATCTCAAAATCTATAAATGTACAGCTCGGCACAGAAACAGCGGCACCCAGGGAGAGGAGGGAGAGCGGCTGGAAAAGTTCCTGCCTGTGGAGCAACCACGGAGACTGAGAGTCTGCTGATTTCAGCTCCCAGGAAAAATCACAGCGCTGGGGGAACAGCTTCCACCTGGACAGCGTGCATTTCTCTTCCTCTCATTTCCCTGCTCCCCTCTCTGCCTGGAATCATTGAATTCGTGCTGTCAGGCGTGATGGGTTTTGTCTGTGAGACAGGTGAGGCTCTGCATACCCCAGGCACAGTCTCTCTTCCTAACAACCCCATTTACACAGAAATAGAGGTGAACAAAGCTGGCACTTATTTTCCCACCAGAAAAAAAAAAGGAGGATTGCTTCCCCGTGTTTCCTGTGAAAAAGTTTTTCTTCTACAAACAAGAAAGGAAGAAAGAAAAATCCCATGCACCCCATTAAAGACATCCCAGGGGGACTTGGGGAAGGGCTGTGAGTAAAAATATGATGAAAAGAAGATAATTTTCTGGGCAGCTTTGCAGCTGGGTGAGGCATTACAGAGCTGGGTTATCTCAGCTGCCTCCACAGAGACAATCCTACAGCCACTTCTCACCTTCCCTACCTGTCATCATCTCCTTCCCCATCCCATTTTGCCATGAGGTCCTGCAGATCCATGGCAAAGAGTGGATTTTCCCCTTTTTCTCTTCAGTTGTCCCTGCTCTGCTCTCCTCCTCAAAAGTAGTAACATCCTGCTTTGGGCTGCATCAGCATTGCAGTGGGATTTTGTTCCTGATAATTGTGTTGTCCTCTGGCATCCTCAGAGCATCTCTTTCTCCCTGAAATCCAAAGAAAAGCACTTGGTTGTAAAAATAGTATTTTCTAGAAGGATCAAATGAGGATTTTCTTACTTGCATAGAAATAGAAAAACAATTAACAGCGCAAAACAGCCCAAAATGATCACACTTCTCATGGAAAACACTATGTGGGGTGTTCTTCACACAAGGGGTAAGAGGAGAAGGGTGGGTGACATCATTATGGCTCCTCCTCTAAAAAAATATTTGCAGAATGGGGAAAAGAAGGAGAAAACAAAAAATAAACAAATTTTAAAAAAATGGTTTTAGGCTGAGATTCTCCTGGACCTGAGCTGACACATTTCAGCACCAGAATGGAAAGAGAAGACACAAAAAAAAAAAAAAAAAAAAAAAAAAATCCGTCCCCAACTGACCTCCCCGTGCATCGAGGATTTTAAGCAGAGGGTGGTGCTTTCCACAAACCTTTCTGCAGGATCCGGGGTGGGAGGAGGTGATGGGGGTGATCTCTTTCTAATCAAAGAACTTGTCACTGTCGCTTTGGTGCGAGCAGATGCCAGGAACAATCCCCAGACCCCTCTCCGTTATTAACACACTGCGCTTATTGCCATCCAGCCCCGCTCCCCTGCGCTCCAAGTGGCACGGGAACCTGTCATTTCTCGTTTCCATCCGAGGGAACGAGTGATTTGGGAGAAAGGGAGAGGATGACCAGGGCTTTCTGACCTTTTCTCCTTCGATTTGGCTGCGGTGCTGCGAGAGGAGGAGATGGCAATCACTCTACGTGGAACCGACAAACTCATCTCGGTGTCACTCGCTCACGCCGCCAATGGCCGTGTCACTCGGCATCAGGGACACCGAGCTGCTGATGGGATTAGAGCCCATGATGGCCCTAATCTGGCAGCAGATCTGAGCCTTCCCACTCCTGCCTGGGCCGGGATTATTTAATTGGCAGCGCATTTATCAAAAATCTCGTTTTTGGGTCCGTTTTTCCTTTCCAAGTGGGATCGGGGTCTCCTTGATCACAGAACTCTCTCTCTCAAGGAGGTAAAACCTGTGCTCTGTGAGATCACTGAGATCAAACTGATGGTCTGTTATAGTGCTAAGTGATGGGGAAACTGAGGCACGCCCTGCTCCCTCCAAGGCCACCCTGCAGCCAAGGGATGGACAGAGTGGAGGAAGGCAGAGGGACACCCCAGGGACAATCCCTGCTCTGCCATACTCACCCCATACCACCCCAAAAGCTGCTCCAACTGTGCCAGCAATAACCCCACAGAGGGAGGGGCAGAGATGGCAGCGATCCCACAGAAAATGTCCCCAATACCTCCTGGTTCCTGCCCTGAGCATCACAGCCACTTCCACAAACAGCCAGCCCGAGGTGCTGCCGGCGTGGCGATCAGCAGAGCAATTAATTAGTTAAATTAATAAATTACAGCAGTGTGAATGGCCAAACAGGAGCCAGGAGTGGCATTTCTTACCA
Source organism: Malurus cyaneus samueli (assembly GCA_009741485.1). Classification (NCBI taxonomy): domain Eukaryota; kingdom Metazoa; phylum Chordata; class Aves; order Passeriformes; family Maluridae; genus Malurus; species Malurus cyaneus. Next base: position 314,691 of record VKON01002658.1, read on the forward strand.
CCTGAACCTAAACAGGTCCCTGTCACCTGAGGGTCTGATCCTGCCTACAACAGTCCCTGTCACCTGAGGGTCTGATCCTGAACTCAACAGGTCCCTGTCACCTGGGTCTGATCCTGACTACAACAGGTCCCTGTCACCCTGAGGTCTGATCTGCCTAAACAGTCCCTGTCACCCTGAGGGTCTGATCCTGCCCTACAACAGGTCCCTGTCACCCTGAGGGTCTGATCCTGAACTACAACAGGTCCCTGTCACCCTGAGGGTCTGATCCTGAACTACAACAGGTCCCTGTCACCCTGAGGGTCTGATCCTGCCCTACAACAGTCCCTGTCACCCTGAGGTCTGATCCTGAACTAAACAGTCCCTGTCACCCTGAGGGTCTGATCCTGAACTACAACAGGTCCCTGTCACCCTGAGGGTCTGATCCTGAACTACAACAGGTCCCTGTCACCCTGAGGGTCTGTTCCTGCTCATCCCAGTG
>VKON01002658.1:315193-327318 GCA_009741485.1 Malurus cyaneus samueli
ACCTTTTGCAGCTCACTCCAGCTCCTTTCTGCCGCGGCAGAGTCCTGCAATCCCTCCCAGTCCATGGTTTATTGATTCTGAACACAATTTTTGGCCTGCAGGCATGCCAGAAACATGGACAGCTCACCTGGAACTGCTGCCACCAAAACCCTCCAAGTGTCCCCAACCCTCTGCTCTGCCCTTTGGAGAGGCATTGGTGATGCCCCTTGCACCAGGCAGCTCCTCTGACTGGCAAACTCACCTGGATTAGGGAGGAAATGCTTTAGGGTGCATCAGAAACACCCTTTTTAAAGGGAATTTTTTACGGGCCCAGCTCAGCCCTGGACTGCTCTCACCCAAACCCCTCCTTGTGTCCCCAAACCCTCTGCTCTGCCCTTTGGAGAGCACTGGTGATGCCCGTTGCACCAAGCAGCTCCTCTGACTGGCAAACACACCTGGATTAGGGAGGGAAATGCCTTAGGGTGCATCAGAACACCACTTTTAAAGGGAATTTTTTATGGGCACAGCTCAGCCCTGGAACTGCTGCCACCAAAACCCCTTCAGGTGTCCCCCAAACCCTCTGCTCTGCCCCTTGGAGAGGCTTGGTATGCCATTACACCAGGCAGCTCCTCGACTGGCAACTCACCTGGATTAGGGGAATGCCTTAGGTGCTCAGAACACCACTTTTAAAGGAATTTTTTATGGGCACAGCTCAGCCCTGGAACTGCTGCCACCAAAACCCCTCCAAGTGTCCCCAAACCCTCTGCTCTGCCCTTTGGAGAGGCACTGTTGATGCCCATTGCACCAGGCAGCTCCTCTGACTGGCAAACTCACCTGGATTAGGGAAGGGAATGCTTTAGGATGCATCAGGACACCATATTTTAAGGGAATTTTTAATTTTCTTAATCTCAAAGAATCAGACCCAACACAAACCCACTGGAGATGGGAACAAAGAGCAGCTGTGGCATCACTTGAGTCGATGTCACAAGTTCCAGGTGGGAGATGATGGCACAGGATTAAATATTCCTTGCTGGCATGAGGCAAACCAGCTGATTTCTCCTAATACCCGACTGGAAAAGGGGAGAGAATGAGGGAGGAGGTTTTGTACAGCGAGATCATCGACAAGAAAACTCCCTTTTTGGAGGGTAGGAGGGATATTAGTTGGTAACAGCAAGAGCAGAGATTTTTGCACTCCTATAAATCATTATTACTGGATGTCCCTGAGGGGATGAGAAGAATGAATCAGTTACACACACACACACATGCACAATGCCAAACTTTTAGATGAAGGAAGAAAAAAAGAGAAAGAAGAGGGGTGAAAAAAGGAGAAAAGGAGAGAGAAGAGAGTAAAAAAAAAAGGGAGATATAGAAAGGAAAATAATATATTAAAGATAAGGAAGGAAATAAAGGGAAAAAAAGAGAAAGAGGAAAGATGGCAAACAGGAGAGAAAGAAAAAATAAAGAAGAGAAAAAAGTGAAAGAGAAGGAGACAAAGACAGGAAAAAGGGAGAAAAAGGGAGAGAGAACAAAAGCCTAAGGAGAAGGAGGAAAAGAAAGGGAAGAAGGAGAAGAAGGGAATGAATGAACTTTGGAAGCAATTTATAATTCCTTTCACCTACATCATGAATTGAACATGCAGGGGAAAAAAAAAAAAAAAAAGAAAAAAAAAAAAAGGAAAAGGAGAAGGGAAAATATTCCGCCTAGCATGCAGATTATCATTTGAAAAGATTCTGTTGCCATGTTTTTGTCCCTGGGTGATGAAAATGAAATTGTCTGATGTGTGCGCCGTGTTAGATTTACCTTTGCAGGGTTCACCCACAATCAGTAGAGAGGGGTCATGCCACAATATGTCATCTCACAGCTCCATCACACCAACTCCAATTTATACGAGGAGGTATTATGCATTTCAAAGGAACCCCCTGCGCGTGGCTCTTGTTACTGATCTATATCACAGCTCAGCTGAGGGAAGATTAGTTCTGCTGCAAGGGCAACCAGACTTATTTGTTTATGATTATATTCTCCTTAAAGACGCACCATTCCTTTTTTTTTTTTTTTTTAATGTCTAATTTAAAGTGTGCATTAAAGGGGCTGGGATGTAAAAGGTGAGAGAATTCTACACTCTCCCACAAGGAAACCTAATAGTCTTAGTCTCCCATGCATCCTGCTCATTAAAAAAAAAAATAAAAAAAAAATCTCCATTTAAATGCAAATTTGAGTTTTAGCTGGGGACTCCCCCAAAAGCTTCTCTTGGAAGCACCAGGGAAATAGGATTCAGAACCTAAAATGGCTGACAGCAGTCGAATGACCGTGGAAAACATTTCCCATCTCAGTTCCCCATCCTTCCCGGTGCCCCCCGGTCCCGGCATCACCCACGGGCTCCACCTCGGGCAAACGCCGCCCTGGAGCGCTCAAACTCACAAAATCAGCCTTTCTACTCCTGCTCGCTGCTGCTTTAATCCACAAAGTCGGCGTGTTTGTCCCTGCCAAAGGCGCAGAAGGATTGAATGAGGCTGCGTGAGCGGCGGATCCCGGGCAGTCCCGCAAATTCTTTGGATTTTGGGGGGTTCCGGGTGATTCTGGGCACCCCAGGGCATCACCGAGAGGCTGGCACTGATTCCATCTGTCCCCGAGCGTTTGGGACCCTTGATGTCCTGGCTGAAACCAGGGTCTGGAGTTTAACAGGAAATCTTTTTTGTGGAATGCATGTACAGTGCTGCATCTGGAATGCTCAAGGCAGCCCTGAAATAAATTAATACAAAAACAGATGGGTTTCTACAAGTAATATGGGTGGGGAAGATGCACAGGTGTTACCCACGGCCTGGGCAGTGCTGGGATCTATGAAGGGTCAGGCACCCCTGGAAAAAATATAATAAATACAAAACGAATCAAGGTTTCTAAACCAATAAGAAAAATATGTGGGTGGTAAGATGCAGGGGAAAGGTGGGTACCCATGGCCTGCTGCAGTGCTGGGATGCTTAAGGGTCAGGCACCCTGGAAAAAAATATAAATAAATACAAAAACAGCATCAAGGGTTTCTAAACCAAATAAGAAAAAGATATGTGGGTGGTAGAAATGCAAGGAAAGGTGGTGACCATGGGCCTGCTGGCAGTGCTGGGGATGCTCAAAGGCATCAGGCACCCCTGGAAAAAAAAAATAAATATAAAAACAGAATCAAGGATTTCTAAACCAAATAAGAAAAAGATATGTGGGGTGAGAGAGGTGTTCATTGTCAGAGAGGGAGGTGTTTTCCAATTATTGGCTTCCACTTATCCTCAGCCAAGACTTAAGAAGTGGCAGCCTGGAAGTGACACCCATCTCCCTTCAAAGTGCTGGTGGCATGAAGGGACTGCACAAACAGATAAATGGGCACAGAAAAAAAAGAGAATATTAGTTAAGGGTGGGATTGGCTCATATTTAACTGGAAATGTGAGGGCATTTCCCCTCAGCCCGGGCTTGAGCACTTGGTGGGGTGGCAGCGTGGCTGTGCTACCCACAGGGATCCCACCCCAAACAGCTGCCGGCCCTACAACAGGTCCCAGTCACCCTTAGGGTCTGATCCTGCCCTACAACAGGTCCCTGTCACCCTGAGGGTCTGATCCTGCCCTACAACAGGTCCCTGTCACCCTGAGGGTCTGATCCTGAACTACAACAGGTCCCTGTCACCCTGAGGGTCTGATCCTGAACTACAACAGTGTCCCTGTCACCCTGAGGGTCTGATCTGCCACAAACAGTCCTGTCCACCCTGAGGGTCTGATTCCTGAACACAACAGGTCCCTGTCACCCTGAGGGTCTGATCCTGAACTTATAACAGGTCCCTGTCACCCTGAGGGTCTGATCCGCCTGAATATAACAGTCCCTGTCACCTTGAGGTTAGATTTCCTAGCCTACCTGGGAACACCCAGCAAAACAAACCCCTGGCATCACCAACACGAGCAGCCAGGCTGGGGAAGCAGCTCCAAGCTGCTCCAAGTGTTAAATATTTCCTGCCTAAGTGCAAAACCTTCACAGCACAGCTCACTGAGCCTCTTCCTGTGCCAGAGCTTCCCCAGAAAAGGAGAATCTGAGATGCCAAGGGCCTGTGCTGGCCATGGCATCACCTTCCATAGCCCAGGATCAGGAATCAACAGCCTGGGGCAGCCAGAAAAGTGCCCACCCTGGTTTTCTCCTCCTGGGAAAGGAGCCAACCTTCCCTCTCCCTGCCATTTCCTCCCTTGTTCTTCATAAAAACCACACTCATTTCACTACTTTGAAAGCTCATAATATGATGGGTGAAAACAATTAAACGGAATAGACTGGTAATACCCATGGGAAAACATTTTTAGATATGATATTACAATCTTGTTTCAAAATTGGATTTTGCCAAGAGGAAATACAGTTTATTATAAAACACATTTTCTTTTAATTTAATTATATAATCTTTGGCTTCAGAGAAGGGATGCTTAAATCAGACCCATTTAATTTTCAAGTGTATTCACCCATCACCTAGGGCAAATTGGTTTAAATTAGTAGGTGACTACATAAGTTCTAGATATGTGTCACACAAAAAATTTATCTGCAAACTCTGTATAAAAGACCATCTACACCAGAAATTACCTGGGATGAGCAGGCAAGCAACTGGAGAGCAGCATTTGCACCCATTTCAATGATCCCCACTACAGAACCTGATCCGGGGTTATTTTTTCTCTTTGTTAATGTTTTGCCAGATCAGTCCATCACCCTGCACGTCTGAGCTGTGCCAATAAAACCTGATGACCTGCAGTTAGATTCTACCAGGTGCATTAAATTCCCATAACGGGAGCAGATCTTGCTAAGTCTACCATGGCTCTTTCCCTGGCTGAGATTGCATTTGCAGCCTAATGACAGCGCCGTGCTTTGCTTTGCCTCGATCTGTCACCCCGGCATGGACAGCAATTCTTGCTTTTCAGCACAAATCTCCCCCTATTCCACTCCTCCTGCTCCCAAAAAACAGGGTTGAGCCTGGTTTGGAAGATGCTGAAGGAAATCCCCCCAAATCCAGCTCGATGTTAATCCTGGAGAGAAAATCTCGTGGAGCTTTGGGAGAGTAAAACTGGAGAGAAATGCCCACCAAGGGGAAATGCTGCACTGCAGCCAGGGCTGACTGGGCAGGAACACCTCAGCAGTGATAAAAAATCATCCTTGGGCTGGGGAAGGTGCTGTGAGAGGAAAAAAATGCTCCAAACCCGAGGGAGAATGAGCTCCTCACGCTGCCACCGCCACTGCTCAGCTCCAGCCCCAGAGCAGCTCATCCCGAGCATCCTGAGCCTGGGGCTGCTCCCACACAAAATCATCCTCCAGAAACCTCCAGCAAATGTTCTCCAGGCCCAGCAGAGCCCCCAGGATGGCTCATCCCCCATCTGTGCTCACCTCAGCACTCCCATCATGGTTTGTGCCCTCCTGGTGATGGCAACAGCGACTTTCACCTGAAATAAAGCACAAAAAGCAGAATTTCTGCCTTTGCAAATGGGCCAGGACCCCAACCAGCATCAGAAGGCAGAAAACAGAAGCAACACCAAAATTAGTTATTCAATTCTCACAGGGCTGTTTGGGATTTAACAAACAACAGCAAAATTTACAACAAAATCTGCATCACAATTCTCCTGCCAGGCAGCGAGTGCAGGTCATGGCAAAAACCAGAGCACCAGTGACTTTCACCTGAAATAAAGCACAAAAAGCAGAGTTTCTGCCCTTGCATTTGGGCCAGGAACCCAACCAGAATCTGAGGGCAGAAAACAGGAGCAATACCAAAACTCAGTTTAGTTATTCAATTCTCACAGGGCTGTTTGGGATTTAACAAACAACAACAAATCCATCACAACAAAATCTAACATCAAGTCTTTCGTCCTGCCAGGCAGCGAGTGCAAGGTCACGAGTAAAAAAACAGCAGCACACAGTGACTTTCACCAGAAACAAACCACAAAAAAGAGAGTTTCTGCCCTTGCATCTGGGACAGGAACCCAACCAGAATCTGAGGGCAGAAAACAGGATGCAATACCAAAACTCAGTTTAGTTATTCAATTCTCTCGGGGCTGTTTGGGATTTAACAAACAACAACAAAAATCTACAACAAAATCTACATCACAATTCTCCGGCCAGGCAGCGAGTGCAGGTCACAGTAAAAACCAGAGCACCAGTGACTTTCACCTGAAATAAAGCACAAAAAGCAGAGTTTCTGCCTTTACACCTGGGTCAGAAACCCAGCCAGAATCTGAAGGCAGAAAACAGAAGCAATACCAAAACTCAGACTAGTTATTCAGTTCTCACAGGGTTGTTTGGGATTTAACAAACAACAGCAAAATCTACATCACAAATCTCCTGCCAGGGAGCGAGTGCAGGTCATGGCAAAAACCAGAGCCAGCAGAGGTTCCTGCTGCAACGCAACATCTAAATAAAGTTAATAAATATAAAAATAAATACAGAAAAATATATAAAAATTAAACATAAGATAAAAAAATAATAAATATTAAATATAAATATATAGTCATGCACCAGTGCAAGGAGTTTCTGGAAAGGTGAGTTGAATGTGTTGAAAGCATTCCTGGAGGCAAACGCTTACTAAACTCCACCAAAACATTATTTGCCGAAATAGCGGTTTTAAAACCCAGATCACAAACCCAGAATCCCTAGCCAAGCTTACACTCCATTCATCCATGTGTTGCAAGGGAGGAGCTCTGAAGGGCACTGGTGGAGCCCCCATTCCTGGGGGATTTAAAAGCAGTGGGGATGAGGCCCCTGGGATGGGTTTAGTGCTGGGAGAACGGTTGGATTTGAGGATTTTAAACACCCTTTTCCAATCAATTCATCCCATATTTTCCATGTAGGTTTCATGTGGAAATATATGGGGTGGCTGTGTTGATGGTTGGACTTGAAGATCTTCAAGATCGTTCCCAACTGTCCAATTCTGTGCGTGTTTCATAAATAAATAAAATTATTCCAACAGGTGTTGGACACCCAATTCCTTCTTTTCAAAGGTCTCCCTCCTTGGCCACCCAGTTTGGAAAGAAACCCATCCCACCCCTCCAAAGCAAACCCCAAACCCTCCAGGTGCCATGAAAACCTACGATCTGAGCCATGGCTGGCAAATAAACATTACAAGGGGCTGTTTCAAATCTTTGTAGTAGCAAATCTCAGCACTTAACTAGTAATGCAATAAGTCCTATCAAGAGCAGGCTGAAAGGTGGAATAAATTTCCTGGAGAACAATGAGGGTGATGTATGCATATGACCAAGGCACAATAAAACTGTAGAATGGGAGGAAAAAAATGCATACAGTCAATACAATAAAATCAGCACAAATATAGGTTGTGTAAGCAAATAAATCCAGCAATCCAAATATTTTACAACACGCTCACACGCAGAACAATTTTTTTTTTCTTCCTCCCCTCCCCGAGAAATCTTAGGGTGAAAAAAAAAAATTAGACTGTTTTGCATCTGAGTGTATTGTAAAGGCACCAGCGGCTGTCTGCACAAATTACCATTCATCTAGGCGTTGTTGTGGAAATTTTCAAGGGATTTGCAGTAATTATATGACAAAATGCTTGCAAATCTCACTCATTGCTGAATAGAAACACACGGGTCAAAGATTGAACACTCTCAGCTTGGTAATTTGTAAATGTCAATCAGACGGGGGCCACGGGAGGCACACAGGCGTAAGCACTGAAAGGCACAGCGATGCCGTAGCAACCAGAAAAAGCCTTTTCTTGTTATATTAATATATATCAGTTTTATGCTGCTATTTAGTAAGATGAATGAGTACTCACAGCATCAACAGTTTTTTTTTTTATTTTTTTTTAACAAACTGATCACCTTGCGCCCAGAGGCGGAGGAAAAAGCGGGGGGGAGGGAAGTAAAGAAAGGAAGGAAAAACAGTTTAAATAAAACTGGTGAGATTAAATTAACTGATACATACATTCGCAGAGGTAGATCGTTTGCTCTGTAATAAATATGGACTCCTATCTTCCCTTCTCGCAGACAGCAAGGAAAGCAAAAATAAAATTAAAAGATATAACAATAAAAATTATAAATGCATTGCGGGCCCGCGGACCAAACAGCCTGTAATGAAGATGCTGCGAGGTGGGAAGCTCCTTATCTCTGGGGATCATAAATAGGGACAGGCAGGAAAGTGAGGGGCTCCAGGGTCCCCATCCCAAATTATCCCCACGGGGACACGGACCGGAGGCAGAAGTCACTGTCCCCAAAGTGGAATTGGGAATTAAATCATCCCCAAGTGTACAAAAGGAATAATCCCGGCATCTCCCCTTCTCCGGGGAATACATTAAAAAGCCCGATTTTCCTCTGAAGAGCGGCATCTCCTCCTCAAGGGCCATTCCAGACACAATGACAGCCCCGGCTCCGGGCTCTGGGAATTCGGGAATTCGTGGCATTTGCCCTCCAGGGCCCGCAGCTTTTCTGAGCCTTGCCCTCTATTTCAGCACCAACCAGAACGACTTTTTTTTTTGTTTGAAAACTGAGATGTTCAGGGGGGCTCCTGAGGTTGGTTCCCTTTGTTTTTCAGGAAAAAAAAAGCGGTGGAAACGTCACAGAACCACAAGGTGCTGCTGGTTTTGTCTCAAATATTCCGATTTTTGGGCTGCAAAATATTCCGATTTTGGACCCTGAGGAGCCGTCGAGCCCTTTCCAAAGGTTTTCTTTCTTTTCCCCCACTGTTGGGACACCATAACCAGCCCAGGCTCCTCCAGCCAAACTCCTCCTCACTCCTGCTCTAAGTCACGCCCAAATTTTGTTAAATTCAGTTAAAATCTGGCACTTTTCAGGCGTGGAAGGAAAAAACCAAAGAAGCTGTGGGAAGGTTTTTTTTCATGCACAGTCCTTGTGGCCACAGCCAGATGGGAACATCAAAACCCCTAAAATCCCTCAAAATTCTGAAATGTTGCCTTTGTTGCAGAAGCAGAAAGGTCCCAGCAATTTCAGCCCCAAAGTGAATGCAGAAATTGGGGAAATTCCACAGAATTTTGGCAAGCTGCTGAAATTCAGCTGTCACCACCCACCCCATGGTTCCCCTCAATCCCAAATTCTCCTCACATGGTGTGAGCCCAACCTGGAGCTGATTCCTGCAATTTTCAGGGGTTTTTGAGGATCTCAGCCTGGTTTGGGTTGGAAGAGACCCCAAAACTCGTTTTGGTGGCACAGAGCAGGTCACCCAAAGCCCCACCCAGCCTGGGAACCCCATCAGCTCCACCCTCAGCGGGATTTAATGAATCTGGAAAAAATTACCAAGTTCCATAAAGTCCCCAATCCCATAAAAAAGTATAATGAAATGGAGAAAAAGCTATTAAGTTATAAATACAACCAATACACGCAGCATCGCTCAGATGGCAGAAACTGGCCGTAAAATAAAGTCATTTTAAGCCATCATCCCACAAGTTACCCAATGTCTCGATTCACAAGTCACACAAGTCCCTTTATGGCCCCCAATCCCATTGTCTGCATGGAAGCTTTGTAAGTCACAGCTCCCTGGACAGTTCAAAATTCTCCTGTCCTGATGGGTGACAAAAGATTTGGGTGCCTTTTCTCTGTAAGAATTTGTGCAGATCACTTGGTCCCAATGGGATTTTTAATTTGGTCCTAGTGGGATCTTTTATTTGGTCCCTTGGGATTTTTATTGGTCCCTTGGATCTTTTATTTGGTCCCTGTGGGATCTTTAATTTGGCCCCTATGGGATCTTTTATTTGATCCCTGTGGGATCTTTTATTTGGTCTCAATGGGATCTTTAATTTGGTCCCTGTGAGATCTTTAATTTGGTCTCCATATGATATTTAATTTGGTCTCAAGGGGATCTTTTTTTGTGGTCCAAATGGGATCTTTTATTTGATCCCAATAGAATCTTTTATTTGTTCCATGTGGGATCTTTTATTTGGTCCCAATGAGATCTTTAATTTGGTCCCAGTGGGATCTTTTATTTGGTCCCAATGGGATCTTTTATTTGGTCCCTGTGGGATCTTTTATTTGGTCCCTGTGGGATCTTTTATTTGCTCCCTGTGGGATCTTTTATTTGGTCCCAATGGGATCTTTTATTTGGTCCCATGGGGAATCTTTAATTTGGCCCCATGGAGATCTTTTATTTGATCCCAATGAGATCTTTATTTGTTCATTGGGATCTTTTATTGTCCCTGTGGGATCTTTAATTTGCCTCATGGGATCTTTATTTGATCCCAATGGATCTTTTATTTGCCCCCTGTGGGATCTTTTATTTGGTCCCAATGGGATCTTTTATTTGGTCCCTGTGGGATCTTTTATTTGGTCCCAATGGAATTTTTATTTGGTCCCTATGGAATATTTAATTTGGTCCCTGTAGGATCTTTTATTTGGTCCCTGTGAGATCTTTAATTTGGTCACAGTGGGATCTTCTATTTAGCCCAATGGATCTTTTATTTGTCCTGGATCTTTATTGCCCCCTGTGGGATCTTGTATCTGGTCCCTATGGGCTCTTTAATTTGGTCCCCATGTGATCCTTAATTTGGTCCCAATGGGATCTTATATTTGGTCCCTATGTGTTATTTAATTTGGTCCTTATAGGATCTTTTATTTGGCCCCAATGGGATTTTTCATTTGGTGCCTCTGGGATCTTTTATTTGCCCCCTGTGGGATCTTTTATTTGCCCTGTGGGATCTTTTTCATGGTCTAGTCCCTGATCTTTTATTGTCCATGTGGGATCTTTTATTTGTCCTATGTGATAATTTGGTCCCTATAGGATCTTTTATTTGGCCCCAATGGGATCTTTTCTGTTACCAACTCCCAAAACACCTGTCAAGAGCAGAAAACCCATTTGGGATTATTGCAGGACACTGCAGAAATATGGAAATATGGCAAAAGAGGGATTCCAGGCATTCCTGAGGCCAAAATCCTGTGGTTTTACAGAAATCAGTGATGATATTTGAATTTTGAGTTGTAGTGCTGCACCCATCAAATCCAACAATTTCTCCTACTTAAACCAAAGTTATTCCAAATGCACACAATGCCCACTGAAAACAAACTATTCTCCAATAACTTGCTTAGCAAGAGTTGTATCCTCTTAAAAAAACACATATAAAAATAGAAATAATCTAAAAAATATATCCACCAAGGATTTACAGTGCAGGTGCATTTCATTTTCCTCCCTCAATTTAAAGCTGGCCCTTTGCTCATCAACCTCCCCGTTGCTGTAGAACAATTTCCTCTCTTTATTTCCTCTAAGGGTCCTGCAGGTTATGAATATTCATTGAAATAATTAAGGCACCCTGTTCACAGCTTGTTGTGTTTACTGTTAGCCCAATAAAAAAAGCAAACAGGTTAATGATGAGCTTTAATATGGGAATTTAATGTTTTATTTCACCTGCGCTTCGGTGAAAAGTTTAACTTCCTCTTTAAGCCTCATCAATTTAGGGAGAATAAGTAAAAAAAACCCACTGCAGGTCCAGGCTCTTGTGTGTTCTTCTGCTGAATTTCTCATTTTAGACAGCAAAACTGAGGTGGGATTTTTTTTTTTTTTTTTCATTTTTCTAAGAATTATTCAATCCTGAACTGAATAATTCTTAGAAAATAATAATTACCAATTATTATTGGTGCAGTTGGTCAGGGGAAAACGAGAAAACTTTTAGGACGTGGTGGCTGTTGGGAAAATACATTTAACAAAAATCATAGCGAGAAAATCTGTGAGGGAGAAAATCTCTGAAAAAGAAAAGCTCTGCTTTGCTTTGGAGGTGCCACCCAAACTCGGGTGCCACCCAAATTCTAATTAACCCCTAATTAGCACAGGCGGGGCAGGGAGGAGCAGCACAAACCAGGGAGTTTATGAGGATTATTCACATTAATTTCATCCTTTACTGTGAGGGGAAAAAAAAATAACCCCACAAACCCTAATTCTAAAACTCAGCCAATTATTGTGTATAACTAAAACCTGGGAAAAGAAAAGGAGTATTAATAACCTACATAAAAAAAATACCACATCCTTAACTACTATTAAAAAAAAATTAAAATATCAAATTAATAACACAAATAACTAAAAATTATAAACATTACTAATACTATAACTTTTAAAACACCAATTATATTCTAATTCACTAATTAAAACAACTATCTCTTAACCAAATATATTAACACATATATATACCTTCTACATTACTCAACACC
>VKON01002658.1:329759-350954 GCA_009741485.1 Malurus cyaneus samueli
CTGTACCCTTAGCCCACATGCTTGTAATTCCTGGAGTTTGATATTCCAGCTTAATTTAGGAATTCTGCTGGGCAGAGAGACCAAACATCCTAAAGAAGGGCTCAGGTGCCCTGTGCTCTTCTTAAACCTGAGCTCAGCCTTGGGTGAAGCTTAAACCTGAGCTCAGCCTTGGGTGAAGCCTTCTGTCCAGAACATCTTGTGTAAACTGAGCTCTGACCTCATCTGGGGGGGATTCATTAGAATAGGGGGACATTACTGCATTTGTGAAGTTTCTTATTAGGGAATCCTAGATAGAAATGCTAATTCCTGAAACCTATAAAACTTGTATCTTACTGGGGAATCCTAGATAGATTTGCTAATTCCTGAAATCTATAAAACTTGTACCCGTACTGTACACAGATGTGCATTCTGCCATCAAGTTATGCACCTGGGATCCCAAATACCAAAGTAAAACCCTTTTTATCCCCTTAACCATGTCTGTGTCATTATTAAAAACTGGCCTTTCAAGGCAACACCAGCACTGAGTTCCCACCGGGGATATTCCATAATCCCATGGCCCCAGCTCGTTCCCACCCCACAAAATAAATCCCATTTTATTTGCAGCTCCCCTCGAGCACTCGGGAAAAGCAGACACCATGAGGCCAGACAGAAATTACAGAGCAAAATACCCATTTGCAAGCAAAAAAATGGTACAAAAAGGGGCCAAAATGGAAAATAAAGAGTGAGAGCAAAGCCCTGCCCAGGGATTGAACAGCACCAGCTCAGCTGGAGCCTCTCCTGCCTCTTGAACACTCCAGAAATATTATTCTGAGAATTACCTGAAGTTTTATTTAATACAATAAATTGTATTAAATAAATTGTATTCATTTTGGCTCGGAATTAGCCCTGGAAGAGATGATTATTAGGAAATGCCAGATGATGCACAGCTCGGCCCTGGGAAGCAGCGAGCTCCCAAATAGCTGTGATGCCTTTCCATCAGAGAGCTGCTTGCAGGATAAATAATTTTAAAAATGTCTAATTTAGCCCCAAAATTAATGGGGGTCTCAGTATTTACACCGGTTTGCTTTCAATGTTTCACAGATGGAGCAAGAGCCAAGTTCTTGCCTTTTCCAAATGAAACGAGAAAGTGAAATCGAACCAAACCAACGTCCCCCACCCCAGAAAAAAACACAGAAGAGAAAATCAGAGGTTTTTCCAGGTTTTTTTTTCCAGGCATTTCCTATTAATAGAATTTTAATAAAGTGCAGGAATTCAGGGCAAGGAGAGCAGCTGGAGCTGGGGTCTCAGAGGTATCCCTCCAGTAAAATGTATTTTTGCTGGAAAAAATAGGAAAAAAGAGGAAAAAAAGAGGAAAAGAGAGGAAAAGAGAGGAAAAGAGAGGAAAAGAGGAAAAGAGGAAAAGAGAGGAAAAAAAGAGGAAAAGAGAGGAAAAAGAGGAAAAAAGAGGAAAAAATAGGAAAAAAGGAAAAAAGAGGAAAAAAGAGGAAAAGAGAGGGAACAGGAAAAAAGAGGAAAAAAGAGGAAAAAAGAGGAAAAAAGAGGAAAAAAAGAGAAAAAAAGAGAAAAGGAAGGCAGCAGAACAAAATCAGGGGAGCAGAGCCCACCCCTGCAAACACCAAAGGTGGAATTCCCTTCAGAAAACACCGAGCTGAGGGCAGGAAATAAAAAATGCAGGAGTTAAATCTGCATTTCAGGTGTTTGAAACCTTCAGCTCTTCACCTGGAATTCCACTGGGAGAAGGAGGTTCCCAATGAAAAATTCTATGGATTTGTGATTGGAAATACCTGGGCTCTTCCTCGGGAGCTCTCGGGGATGAATCAAGGCACAAATTCATTTAGAAACCATTTGTTTCTACAATTTTATTTAACTTTGCAGTGGTCCCCAGCAGCAGCCAGGGCAGATCTTTCACAAATTCCCTTGAATATTTCTATAATAATCATATATAGAATATTTTCCATATATAATGATTAATATCATTAACCCCAGAATGTGTGATGGTTATATATTTCATATATAAAACATTTCCTCCTTATCTAAATAAGGAGAAATATTCTATATATGAAAAATAAATATAATTTACCCCAGAATGGTTATATATTTCATATATAGAATATTCCTCTATATATAATAGTTAAAATATAGAATATTTCTCCTTATATAATGGTTAATATCAATTAACCCCAGAATGGTTAATAATTATATATTTTCATATATAGAATATTTCTCCTTATATAATAATTAATATTAACCCCACAATGGTTAATAATTATATGTTTCATAAATATAATTATTTTCCATATATAATGGTTAATATATAGAATATTTCTTCATATATAATGGTTAATATCATTAACGCCACAATGGTTAATAATTATATATTTCATATATAGAATATTTTTCCTTAATAATAGGCTACTATCATTAACCCTAGAAGGTTAATGGTTGTATATAGATATATAGAATATTTTTCTATATTTAATGCTTAATAACATTAACCCACAATGGTTAATGGATATATATTTCATATATAGAATATTTCTCCTTATATAATGCTTAATATCATTAACCCCACAATGATTAATAATTATGTATTTCATATATACTATATTTTTTTCATATATAATGTTTAATATCATTAACACCAGAATGGTTAATAGTTAATAATAGATATATAGAATATTTCTCTATATATAATGATCATATAATTTACCCCACAATGGTTAATGGTCATATTTCATATATAGAATATTTCTCTATATATAATGGTTAATATAGAATATTTCTCCTTATATAATGAATTATATAAATTAACCCCACAATTGTTAATAATTATATGTTTCATATACAGAATATTTTTCCATATACAATGGTTAATATATAGACTATTTCTTCATATATATGGTTAATAATTAACGCCACAATGTTAATACTTATATATTTCATAATAGATATTTCCAATATTAATGCTTAATAAAATTTACCCCAGAATGGTTAATGGTTATATATTTCATATATAGAAATATTTTTCCTTAAATAATGTTGATATCATTAACCCCACAATGGTTAATGGATATATATTTCACATATAGAATATTTCTCCTATAAAATGGTTAATATCATTAACCCACAATGGTTAATGGATATATATTTCATATATAGAAATATTTCTCCATATAAAATGGTTAATATCATTAACCCCACAATGGTTAATGGATATATATTTCACATATAGAATATTTCTCCATATAAAATGGTTAATATAATTTACCCCACTCCCAGAAGAAACCAGGGAAAAGGAAGGGAAACTGAGTCCACCACCTCCACGTGGGGCTGAATTTTTTGGCATTTTGGTCCAGAGAAACTTCCAGCATCCCTTCCAAACTCTGCACCAGTGCCAGGTGTTTATTCCTGTGAGTTCCCGTTTTGGGAACAGTCCATTCTTTACATGGCAAATAATGACATGTATTTATAAATATCTGCTGCTGCGCAAATAAAAATAGTTCTAAAAGGAAAAATTCTGGTATTAAATAAAATTGCTGTTTTTCATGTAGCAGTTGAGCTGCAGTCAGGAGGAACAATACACTTCAGGCAGTACCACAGAGATGGTTTTGTGTTTTTAAACACCAACCCATTCCCCAAAATTAACTCCAGAACTAAGGAATGACCAAAAAGGGGGCATTTCCCCCGTTTTTTCACACTCAGAGGTGTCCCAGCCCTGCTGCTCTCATAGTTGGGGGATGTGGCTGCAGAGATGGGCAGAGCTGGACCATTTTGGGGATCTGGAGCATTTTGGGATCTGGACCATTGTCTGGACTTGGATCGTGACCTTGGGATCTGACCTTTTAGGATGGATCTTTGGGATCACATTTTGGGATTTGGACCATTTTGGGATCTGGACCATTTTGGGATCTGGACCTTTTTGGGATCTGGACCATTTTGGGATCTGGACCATTTTGGGATTGGACCTTTTTAGGATCTGGATCATTTTGGGATCTGGACCATTTTGGGATCTGGCCTATTTGGGGATCTGGACCATTTTGGGATCGGGACCTTTTTGGATTGGACCATTTTGGATTGGACCTTTTGGATCTGGACCATTTTGGGATCTGGACCATTTTGGGATCGGACCTTTTTGGGATCTGGACCATTTTGTGATTTGGACCATTTTGGGATCTGGACCATTTTGGGATCTGGACCATTTTGAGGTCTGGACCTTTTTGGGATCTGGACCATTTTGGATTTGGACCATTTGGAATAAGGAGACCATTTTGGGATGGACCATTTTGGGATCTGGACCATTTTGGGATCTGGACCATTTTGGGATTGGGACCATTTTGGGATCTGGACCATTTTGGGGAACTGGACCATTTTGGGATCAGGACCATTTTGGCATCTGGACCATTTTGGCATCTGGACCATTTGGGGATCTGGACCTTTTTGGATCGGGACCATTTTGGGATTTGGACCTTTTTAGGATCTGGATCATTTTGGGATCTGGACCATTTTGGGATTTGGACCATTTTGGGATCTGGACCATTTTGGGATCTGGATCATTTTGGGATTGGGACTTTTTTGGGATCTGGACCATTTTGGGATCTGGACCATTTTGGGATCTGGATCATTTGGGGATCTGGGCCATTTGGGGATTTGGACCTTTTTGGGATCTGGATCATTTTGGGATTGGGACCTTTTTTGGGATCTGGACCATTTTGGGATCTGGACCTTGACCAGGGTTCCCCTCCTGTTTCTCCCTCCTTTTGTCCTTCCAGGAGCTGTCAGAGCACCCGTGGGTGCCCGCACACCCCATGCCCAATATCACAGCTCCATCTAGCGCTGCACAGCCCCTCCCTTCTCCAGGGCGAGGCAAGGGGGCAAAGAGAAAAAAAAAAAAATTAAAACATATTAAAGGTGTTAATAAGCGACTTATTTAAACGGAGTATCACATATTGAACATTAATCACCTCGCAGTAAAAGTGTAATTAAGGAGTCACTCTGCCTTCTGGGGAAGGCTCGCTTGGAAGCCGAGAGAAAATGGTCTCTTTATTAACACAAATTATTTTATTTGGCTAAAGGTAATAATTCTAAGTGAGGTCAACGGGCCCGGCGCACACGCGAGAGGGAACGGGTCCCGGGCAGCGTTTCCATGGCGACTGAGCCGAGTTCATCCTCGCCCTAATGGCTTTGCTCTCCCACCTCCGGAGGGAGCGGATCGGGGGAAAAACAGCCCTGGAGATGGCGGGGGCAGCTCCAGGATCATCCCCACGGAGAAATCCCGACGGGAAAAACTCATGGGAGAAACCCCATAGGAGAAACTCATGGGAGAAACCCACGGGAGAAACATATGGGAAAAACCCACGGGAGAAACACATGGGAGAAACCTCTGGGAGAAATCCATGGGAGAAACTCATGGGAAAAAACCCATGGGAGAAACGTCCTGGAGAAACTCATGGGAGAAACCCCATAGGAGAAACCCACTGGAGAAACCAAAGGGAGAAACTCAAGGGAAAAACCCATGGGAGAAACTCATGGGAGAAATCCATGGGAGAAATCCACGGGAAAAACCCATGGGAAAAACTCTTGGGAAAAACCGCTGGGAGAAACCCCCGAGAGAAACTCATGGAAAAAAACCCATGGGAGAAACTCATGGGAGAAACCCACAGGAGAAACTCATGGGAGAAACCCGGGAGAAACCCACTGGAGAAACCCCATGAGAAACTCATGGGAAAAACCCACGGGAGAAACTTCCCGGAGAAATCCACAGGAGAAACCCCAGGGAGAAGCTCACGGGAGAAACCCATGGGAAAAACCCACGGGAGAAACCCACGGGAGAAACACATGGGAGAAACTCAGGAAAAACCGACGGGAGAAACCCCCAAGAGAAACTAAAGGGAGAAACTCATGGAAAAAACCCACAGGAGAAACCCCTGGGAGAAACTCAAGGGAGAAACCCACGGGAAAAATCCATGGTAAAAACCCAAAAACCCGGGGAAAAACCACAGGAGAAAACCCCGGGAGAAATCCCAGGGAGAAACCCCTGGGGAGAAATTTCTCAGAGAAATTTCAGAGAAAAAGCCACAGGAGAAACCTCTGGGAGAAACCCCATGGGAGACACCCCCCGAGAGAAACCCCCTGAGACGAATCCCCTGAGAGAAACCCCATGGGAGAAACCCCTGAGAGAAATTCTGGGGAAAAACCCATGGGAGAAACTCATGGGAGAAACCCACAGGAAAAACCCATGGTAAAAACCAAAAACCGCGGGGAAAAACCTAGGAGAAAACCCTGGGGAGAAATCCCAGGGAGAAACCCACGGGAGAAGCCCCTGGGGAGAAATTTCTCAGAGAAATTCCAGAGAAAAACCCACGGGAGAAACCTCCAGGAGAAACCCACGGGAAAAACCCGGGGGAAAAACCCGGGGGAAAAACCCATTGGAGAAACTCCCGAGAGAAACTTAAGGGAGAAACTCAAGGGAAAAACCCACGGGAGAAACTCATGGGAAAAATCCACGGGAGAAACCCCCGGAGAAATCCACGGGAAACCCACTGAAACCTGAGAGAAATTCTGGGGAACCCCCGGAGAACTCATGGGAGAAACCCATGGGAGAAATCCCCCCCGAGAAGCCCATGGGAGAAACTCATGGGAAAAATACCCGGGGAAAAACCCACGGGAGAAACCCCGGGGAGAAACCCTCCAGGATAAACCCACGGGTATAGCCCCATGGGAAAACCCATAGGAGAAAAACTCAGGGAAAACATGGGAGAAATCTACGGGAGAAACTCCTGAGAGAAACCCTGGGGAAAAACCCCAGGGAAAAACCCACAGAGAAATTCATGGGAAAACCCCCAAGAGAAACTCAGGAAAAACCGGGGGAAAAAGCCCACTGGAGAAACTCATGGGAAAACCCACAGGAAAACCCATGGTAAACCCAAAAACGTGGAGAAAACCCCTGGGAGAAATCCCAGGGAGAAACCCATGGGAGAAACCCACGGGAGAAACTCACAGGAGAAAATCATGAGCCCCATGAAAACCCCATGGAGAAACCCCTGAGAGAAATTCTGGGGAAAAACCCATGGGAGAAACCTCTGGGAGAAACCCAAGGGAGAAACCCCATAGGAGAAACCCCCGAGAGAAATTCACGGGAAAAACCCTGGGAGAAACCCACGGAGAAATCCCCCCGAGAAACCCATGGGAGAAACTCATGGGAAAAAACCTGGGGAAAAACCATGGGAGAAACTCCAGGAGAAACCCTATGGGAGACACCCCCCGAGAGAAACCCCCTGAGAGGAATCCCCTGAGAGAAACTCACAGGAGAAACCCACAGGAAAAACCCACGGGAGAAACCCCGAGGAATGGTGCATATGGGGTTGGCTTCTCACCTTCTCCAGCACAGTTACAGCCCAGAATGGCTGTAGAATCTCTGTAGGGTGTTATAGGGCAGTTGTAGGGTGGTTGTAGGGTAGTTGTAGGGTGTAGAACAGTTATACGGTGTAGAACCTTTGTAGGGTGTTGTAGGACAGTTATAAGGTGATTGTAGGACAGTTGCAGGGTAGTTGTAGGATCTTTGTGGGGTGCAGGACAGCTGTAGGGTGTTGTAGGACCTTTGTAGGGTGGTTGTAAGGCAGTTGTAGGGTGTAGAACAGTTATACGGTGTTGTAGAACCTTTGCAGGGTGATTGTAGGACAGCTGTAGGGTGCTTGGTAGGACCTTTGTAGGGTGGTTTAAGACAGTTACAAGTTACTGTCAGTTACAAGTTGTAGGGTGGTTGTAGGATCTTTGTAGGATGTTGTACAATTGTAGGGTGGTTGTAGGGCAGCTGTAGGGTGTCGTAGGACAGTTGTAGGGTGGTTGGTAGAACCTTTCTAGGATGTAGTACAGTTGTAGGCTGTTGTAGGACAGTTGTAGGATGATTGTAGGGCAGTTGTAGGATGGTTGTAGGGCAGTTGTAGGGTGGTTGTAGGGCTGTTGTAGGGTGGTTGTAGGGCAGTTGTAGGGTGGTTGTAGGGCTGTTGTAGGGTGGTTGTAGGGCAGTTGTAGGGTGGTTGTAGGGCTGTTGTAGGGTGGTTGTAGGGAAGTTGTAGGTGGTTGTGGGTGTGTAGGATCTTTGTAGGATGTTGTACAGTTGTAGGGTGTTGTAGGACAGTTATAAGGTGGTTGTAGGACAGTTGTAGGGTGGTTGGAGGGTGATTGTAGGACAGTTGCAGGGTGATTGTAGGCCAGCTGTAGGGTGGTTGTAGGGCAGTTATAGGGTGGTTGTAGGGCACCCTCCATGCTCCCAAGCTCAGGGGGGACAATCCCACACCCAAATACGCTCTGCTCCCCCCAAAATAACCCGCACCCCTTTTAACACACCCCTCACAATCCCCCTCCTTGGCCAACACCCACAGAGCAGCAACCACGCCCCACAGCCCCAGCAGAAACCCCAAAACACCCGGGCGGGTATTAATCAACCCAAAGAACCCTAATTAAGTGCTGATGATAACTGTATTTGCATCCTCTCCCCAATTAGTCTCCTGTACGTCTCGCGGTTTAATTGCACCTTGTTCTTCATTTAAATAATGTCACCCTGCGCATATATCCTCCTCCTCCTTTAGCAAATTTGAGAAAATTTGACATTAAATATAGATTATCTTTGAATTTTCGTAATTAACACCAACCCGACTGCCTCGAGCCTAAATACATCTCCCGGTGCCAATAAATCCGGACTCTGCTGTGGGTGTGGGGCACGGTGGCACTGGTGGCACTGGTGAGGGCACAAAAGGTCGCCCCAGAAGGAAGGGATGGAGGAATCTTTGGGTTTTTCTCTCTTTTTGGGGGTTTTTTTCACATTTTTTACAGTCTGATTTGTGAGCATTGTGGGTAGACAGTGCCGGGGGAAGGGGTGAGGGTGAGGACAGTGACACCCCCCTGGCACTGGTGGCACTGTGAGGGCACAAAGGTCACCCTGGAAGAAGGGATGGAGGAATCTTTGGGGGTTTCTCTCTTTTTGGGTTTTTCCCATGGTTTTCACATTTTTTACGCCTGATTTGCCAGTGGTGGGTCACACTGTGCCTGGAGAAGGGGTGAGGGTGAGGACAGTGTCCCATGTCCTCCCTGCCCGTGCCAGCCCTGCCCCTGGTTCCCAGATCCTCTGACCCAGCACAAGCCCAGACAGATCTGGCAACCGTGCCGGTCACCCCGCTCCAGATCCTGGATATTCGCATAAATGATGGGAAAGATTCCATAAATTGATGGGAGAGAGAGCTCCAGGGAGTGACGGCTGCGTGCCAGACCTTGACCCCTTCAGCTGCTGCCCGTGGCTCACCCGGGCTCTGTGCCCCTGGGCCTGGGGACACCTCACCCAGTGTTCCGCGGAGCTCCACAGTGTCCCCACAGAGCCCAAAGTGTCCCCACTGAGCTCAGAGTGTCCCCACAAGAGCTACAACAGTTGTTCACAGAGCTCACAGTGTCCCCACGGAGCTCCACAGTGTGCTCACAGAGCTTCCCAGTGTCCTCATGGAGGTCTTGGTGTTCCCACAGGAGCTCCGGCCCCACAGAGCTCACAGTGGTCGCCACGGAGCTCCACCAGTGTCGCCACGGAGCTCCAAACAGTGTGGCCACTGGAGCTCACAGTGTCCTCATGGAGGTCCAGTGTCCCACGGAGCTCCACAGTGGTGCTCACAGAGCTCCACAGTGTCCCACAGAGCCCGCAGTGTCCCAAAAAAACCTCTCAGAGAGCCCAAAAAAAACCCTCACTGGAACGCCAAAAAAAAAGCCTCTTGAGAGAGCCCCAAAAAAACACCTCAGAAGAGCCCAAAAAAACCCTCACTAGAGCCCAAGAAAACCCTGACAAAGAGGCCAAAAAAAAACCCTCAGTGAGAGCCAAAAAAATCCTCAGAGAGAGCCAAAAAAAATCCTTCACTGGAGCCCAAAAACCCTCACTGAGAGCCAACAAAATCCTTCACTGAGAGGCCAAAAAAAACCCCTCACTTGAGAGCCCAAAAAAAAACCTCTTGAGAGAGCCCCAAAACCTCAGTGAGAGCAAAAACCCTCACATGAAGAGCCCAAAAAACGCCCTCATGAACCCAGAAAAATCCTCAGAGAGCCAAAAACCCTGACTGAGAGCCAAAAAAACGCCTCACAGAGCCAAAAAAAAACCCTCACATGAAGCCAAAAAAACCCTCAGTGAGAGCCCCAAAAACCCTCAGAGAAAGCCCAGAAAAAAACCCTACTGAGGCCCAAGAAAACCCTTCAGTGAGAGCTCCAAAAACCGTCACTGAGATACCAAAAAAACCCTCACAGGAAGCAAAAAAACCCTAAATGAGAGCCCAAAAAAAACCCCTCAGTGAGAGCCATCAGGCTTGGGTTATTTAGGGTTTTACACCTGGCACAAACCATCCCGGTGCCAGGGAAGGCCATTGTCCCTCAAACCTGAACCCTTTCCCAGCCCAAATCCTCCCCGGTGCCAAGGGAACCCAGACAAGCCCTGCTGGTGGAAATATCCCTAAAACACTGGGAAGAGCCTATCCCTGCAGCAGGGATGTTCCTAAACCCATAAACCTTCCCTGCCCCGCTCTGGAACGGGACAGGGGTTGTGGAACTGGGAAAAAGACAGAGAGGATGCTTGTCCCAGTTCAACCCACACAAACCCCAATAAATGGCATTAAAAAACTTAAAACCCCAGGTTTGGCTCTTCTCCCTCAAATAGGAAGCAATCCAGGGGGGTTTGGACAGCAAATCCCCAAACCGTGGGGTGCACACAGAGCCCACCTTTTTAGGTCAAAACCCCCCAAAACGAGGAAGGAAGGGATAAACCCTTACGAGCGTTCCCACAGCAGGACAGCCCAGCTCCACTGGGTGCATTTTCTGCCAAAAAGGGGGAAAGGGTCAGAATTTTGGGAAAGGAGGATGGGGAGCACCCGAATTGTTTTGGGGCCCCGAGGGAGCACTCCATACACACACAACACAGAAATTTGGCTGCACACCCAGATATTTCTGCGCTTTTCCCCTCCCTGCAGTTCCCAGCTCTCTCTCCTCGCCCTCCAAAGTGGCGAGATTGATTGGGGGATTTTATTTTTTTATTTTTTTTCCCTCTTAACCTTGAAATTACCTAAAACACAGGGTGTGCTGTACACATGACTTGCTGAATATAAATTGCATCCTTAATTATGAACACCCCGGGCTCGGCGGCGCTCGGGCCACGCGCCCCAGCGGACACCCCCACCTCCTGATGAGTGCTTATTGAACACGGCCACAACAATCAACACTAATTTAAATACTCAGCTGTTGAGAGGAGACAATGTTTATCAAAAAAAAAATTTAAAAAAAAAAAAAACCGCGAGAGGAGGGGAGCGCATCTTGTGTTTCCTATAATTAGTTCGCGATGCTCCCCAGGGCGGTGCCGGGGATCGAATTCGGCTCGGGCACATCTGTCGGGTGCAGGCACACAAAGGCCACCGCCGGTCCCCGTGTCCCCCTGTGCTGTCACACCCCCAGCGGGGCCACCCTCACCCTCCTCATCCCCTCGGGATTGTCACATTTCCGGGGGAGAGCCCCTGCTGTCCCTTGTCCCCAAAGCCAAACCCGCAGGAGCTGCTGGGGGCTCGGGAAGGGTTCCTACACTGACCCCACACCCCATTAAAACCAGCCCCACAGCAGCAGGAGCACCATTGGAATGCAGATTTATACCTTTTTAATGCTTTCCTGGAATTCTTCGGTGGTTTTCAGCCTGGAAAGGGGCAGGATGGGCTGCTCTTCTCCCTCCGTTCTCCCTCCATTCTTTTCCCTCCGTTCTCCCTCTGTTCATCTCCCTCCATTCTTCTCCCTCCGTTCATCTGCCTCTGTTCATCTCCGTTCTTCTCCCTCCATTCTCCCTCCATTCTCCTCCCTCCATTCTTCTCCCTCTGTTAAACTCCCTCTGTTCTTCTCCCTCTGTTCATCTGCCTCCGTTCATCTCCGTTCTTCTTCCTTCGTTCTTCTCCCTCTGTTCATCTCACTCCATTCTTCTCCCTCCATTCTTCCCCCTCCATTCATCTTCCATTCATCTGCCTCTGTTCTTCTCCATTCTTCTCCCTTCGTTCTTCTCCCTCTGTTCTTCTCCCTGTTCTTCCCTCCATTCTTCTCCCTCCGTTCTCCTTCCGTTCATCTACCTCCGTTCTCCCTCTGTTCTCGCCTCCATTCCCCCTCCATTCCCCCTCCATTCCCCCTCCATCTCCCTCTGTCTCTCCCTCCATTCTTCTCCCTCCGTTCTTTTCTCTCCATTCTTTTCCCTCCGTTCTTCTCCCTCCGTTCTTCTCCCTCCTCTCGTTATCACCGGTTTAAGGATCTGCTCAGCAGCAAAGGACAAGAGTTAAATTTTCCACTGAAAGAGGAGAAAGAAGGAGATCGGTGGTGGCTGGGGTTGGAATTCTGGAGCCTGGGACAGCTCCGGGTTCAGTTCCAGTTTGCCCCTGGATGAAAATCCCCTCTCCATCACACTCCGTGTTCCGGCATTCATCCAAACGCTGCTGAACATCCACACGGATATTCCTTCCTGCTGAGAAACCTTGTGGGTGAAACCAGAGCTGCTAAAGCCTGTCCACTGAAAACATGAGGAATTCAGCTCCCTCCAGACCTTCCTCATGCAGAATTGGGCCTTGAAACAGCTGAAATATTAGAGAACTATTATTATTATTATTATTATTATTATATTATTATATTATTATTATTATTATTATATTATTATTATTATTATTATTATTAATAATAATCAATAATATAATAATAATAATAATAATAATAATAATAATAATAATAAATAATGTCTATATATTAGATATTAATAGCTGTAATTTTATTGGGATATTGGGAGGAAATTCTTCCTCAGCAGGATGAGGAGATGGAGGAGCTGTGGCTGTCCCTGGATAACTGGGAGTGTCCAAGATTCTTTGCCTTTTGTTCCAAAAAGAAATAAAAAATAAATGATAATTCCCTCCACCATATTCCTGAGTGACATTATTAAAACTCCACGTCAATATCAAACCCAAAGGCTCCCCGGCAGCAGCCGCTGCTTCCCAGCCCGGCCCCGCTCCATCCGTCATTCCCGGGGCCGGGAAGGGCTCGGAGCAGCGGATCCGTGGGTGCCGCACTTGTTGAGCGATGCTCGCTGGAAGGAGAGGAAAGCGCCCCGAAGGCGATCCTGCTCCTCCAGAGCCATCCCCAAAAATGCAGAATCGGGGTATCACCCATCCACAGTGCCCCGGGATGCCCGCCCGGCACCGCTGGGATTGTCCCCGGCGGGTGGCACGGGAGCTCTGCCGGTGAAACATTCGGGGAAAAAATCAGATTAAAGCTCAGCAGGGCTGGGGGGCACCGCTGAGGATTGGGGTGTCACCGGAATGTCACCGGATTGTCACCGGGGTGTCACCGGGGTGTCACCGGGGTATCACCTCCCTCCCTGCCATCCCCCCGAGCCGGAGCTGGGGCTCAGCCCCAGGCGGGTTTGGAGCTGGCAACAAACAGCAAATTGTGTTTTCCTGTCGCTGCTGACATAAAATAACAGACACAAAACACACAAAAAGAGGGTGAAAAAAAAAAAAAAAAAAAAAAAAGAGAGAAAGAAAGTACTTTATTGCGGGACGAGCCTCTTTTAACCACTTTAGCAACCATTTGTGTCAAACATACATTGGTTAAGAGACATCTTGTTTTTAATTAATAATCAGTATAATGATTGGTAGGTTTGCAAAGCTACAGTATTAGTAATGTTATAATTTTCCAGCCACCTGCGTTATCAATTCTACATTCCAATCTCCTTTTCTCAACCAATAACCAAGTATTACAGTATTCTTCCTCCATGCAAACTGTTAACACTCCCTTTCTTTCCCCATGACTCAGCCATACACAATAATCACACTGAGTTTCAGATTCAAGACTTGTAAAACCACTTTTTTTCCTGGTGCTTTCTCATCCCAGGGATGTCGAAACATTTTACTGAGACCACGAATCAAACCCACAGAGCCTCCCCAGGGGACAGAGAAGGAGCAGAACCCTGTGGCAGTGCTGGGTGACACCAGGACAGGAGCTGCTGCTGCATTTCCCAGCTCGTGGCCTTGGGTTTATATAAGTGGACTCAGAAATCACAGCGCTGCCCTTACCCTCCCATCTACCCTAAATTCCTACAATATTTCTGGTGGTAAACAACCTCCAGGACTCATTTCTTGGAGCAGCAGCAGATGGTCAAGAGCATTTCCTGAAATTGAATATTATAATGAATTTAGGATCGGGAAAATTTACATAATAATCTGTTTTAGATTCTGATAGTGGAGAAAAACCTACGTGGAAACTGCGCTTTTCAGCTATTCGAATTAAAGGATAAACCTCCAAGTATTTTAATTAGAAACAAACTTTTTGCTCTTCCAGATCCACGGAAGAAATTGAAAAATGAAGCAGCCAGGGAGGCTCAAGGCCACAGATGGGGCTCGGGTCAGGTTTACCTTTTATAACCTGGCGTGGGATGGTGTGGGGTGGCACAGGGTGAGGATGGGAGGATTTTGGGGCCATCTCCTCCTCCTCTTCCCCCCTGGTGCTGGCACAGCCCTGGGCACTCCATCCCCGTGCCCATCCCACCCCCAGGGCTCCATCCATCCTCCCGCAGCAAAATTCCCCTTCCACCCTCGGCCAGGAGATGCAGAAGCCCTTCCCCTCTCAGAAAAGCAAATATTTAGCCTAGATTAAAAAAAAAAAAAAAAAAAAAAAAAAAAAAACCAGAGCGTTTTCCCCAGGTAATACTGGTAACTAAAATAATCACATTCACTTTGCTGGTTTAATTTTATATTTCCATTTCTACCTTATCTTTTTTCCTGCAAGCATCATTAAACCACACCATAACAAAAATACATGAACTGTTATTCTTTCCAGAGAAGCCATAAACCACCTCAAAGCTTTTCAAGTTTATTCTTATCTCGTACATCTTCCTCTGGTTCGGGTTTTTTTTTTTTTTTTTTTCCCTTCATGCATTTCAGAAAGGTAGTTTTCCCTAATGTTAAGAATAGTTGCATTGAAAATGAGATGCTGCCTTCTGAAAAGCCCCTCTGGAGGATTAAATAAGTAAAATATAGCCAGAAAATAAACTGGAACCTCATTAAAATAATTTTTTGCGAGGAGAAATCCTACTTTACAATAGGTTTTCAATATCACTTAGAAAATTCTTCCAGTCATATATATATGTTCTTAATTCAGGACCTTCCATTAAAAAAGACATTACAGAGGGGAGCGAGAGAGGCCATTTAGCACCCTTGTTTATATGAAAATGCATATTAGGGTGGGTTCAATCTCCAGCAGAGGGTTTGGGATGGAGCTGGAACGGGCTGGAGGTGCCAACGAGAGCTGGAAAAGATGGGATGTGGCACCAACCCCTCCTCATCCCCTCACTTTTCACAATTCCCCACTTCCCAACCCCTCCAGGCACTCAGGTGCCCACCCAGGCTGGGCTCAGGATGTTTTTGGACAGGGAGGTGAAATCCAGGTGAGCCACAAAGGGCATTGATAAATATTTTATCCCCAAAGGCTCCAAAAAGCATCATTAGTGTAATTCCTGCTCCCTGTCCACTGAAAACATAAGGAATTCAGCTCCCTCCAAAACTTCCTCATGCTGAGTTGGGCCTTGAAAGAGCTGAAATTATTAGAAAACTTTTTTTTTTAATGTCTATATATTAGATTATTAATAGCTGTCATTAAGTTGGGATATTGGGAGGAAATTCTGCCTCACCAGGGTGAGGAGATGGAGGAGCTGTGGCTGTCCCTGCATCCCTGGGAGTGTCCAAGATTCTTTGCCTTTTGTTCCAAAAAGAAATAAAAAATAAATTATAAATCCCTCCACCATATTCCTGCGTGACATTTAAAACTCCACGTCGATATCAAACCAAAGGCTCCCACCCCATTAACACATCAGTGTTTTTATCAGATCGATAAAAATTTACTTTAACTGTGCCATATGTTGCTCCCCACAAAGTTTTATTATTCAGATTCCTCAGTTTGTACCTCAACCCCCCGTGCAATTAAATCCCATTAGCAGCACTGACCTTCCCCATTTGAACTTGTCATTCCTGCAGCTGGTCCTGAGTTTTAACAGCACTTTTAAATAAGGAAAATAGAAAATATCTTTGAGTTAATGGTGGGATAGGAGGGGTGTTCCGTGGGGAAATCCCTCCCGTGCTGCGGCAGGGAGAGGAAAAAAAAAAAAGAGAAAAAAAAAAATAACAACCAAAGAGCGCCAGCACATTGGAACATGTTGTAGCATATTTGTAAACATCGTTAATCACGGATTAGCAGATGGTAATGTTAATTGCACCTGTGGAAGTAACGAGACCTCGGGGTTGATTACATTTACAAAGGCGGGATCGGGGCTGTGTATTCTGGAGGTGCCCCATGGGCAGCACCCCAGACTGCTCCTGTCCCCTTCCCCTTCCACCCTGCCAGGTGAGCCCTGTCCAGAGCCCTTCCATCCCCCAAAACCTCCCCTTCCTTTCCACCCTGCCAGGTGAGCCCTGTCCCAGAGCCCTTCCATCCCCCAAAACCTCCCCTTCCCTTTCCACCCTGCCAGGTGAGCCCTGCCCAGAGCCCTTCCAGCCCCCAAAATCTCCCCTTCCCTTTCCACCCTGCCAGGTGAGCCCTGTTCAGAGCCCTTCCAGCCCCCAAAACCTCCCCTTCCCCTTCCACCCCGCAAGGTGAGCCGTGTCCCAGAGCCCTTCCAGCCCCAAAAACTCCCCTTCCCTTTCCACCCACCAGGTGAGCCTGCAGAGCCCTTCCATCCCCCAAAACCTCCCTTTCCACCCTGCCAGGTGAGTCCTGGCCCAGAGCCTTCCATCCCCAAACCTCCCTTTCCACCCTGCCGGTGAGCCCTGCCCAGAGCCCTTCCAGCCCAAAACCTCCCCTTCCTTTCCACCCTGCCAGGAGAGCCTTGTCCAGAGCCCTTCCAGCCCCCAAAACCTCCCCTGCAGCTGGCCCTGGAGGGAGTGGAACAGGATTTTTCCAGTGGTTGAACTGGGCAGAACAGGATCTTTCCAGTCGGAGTGGATGGCACAGGATTTTTCCAGTGGTCGGAACGAGATTTTTCCAGTGGTTGAATTGGGTAGAATGGGATTTTTCCAGTCAGTGTGGGTGGAACGAGATTTTTCCAGTCGGAGTAGATGAAACGGGATTTTTCCAGTGGCTGGATTGGGTAGAATGGGATTTTCCCAATCAGAGCGGGTGGAACAGGATTTTTCCAGTAATTGGATTGGGCAGACGGGATTTTTCCAATCAAAATGGATGGAATGGGATTTTTCCAGTGGTTGGACTGGGCAGAACGGGATTTTTCCTGTCAGAGTGGGTGGAACGGGATTTTTCCAGTGGTTGGACTGGGTAGAATGGGATTTTTTTCCAATCAGAGTGGATGGAACGGGATTTTTCCACTGGTTGGACTGGGCAGAACGGGATTTTCCCAATCAGAGCGGGTGGAACAGGATTTTTCCAGTGATTGGATTGGGTAGAACAGGATTTTTCCAGTGATTGGACTGGGCATAACGGGATTTTTCCAGTCAGAGCGGGTGGAATAGGATTTCTCCAGTGGCTGGATTGGGTAGAATGGGATTCTTCCAGTGTTTGGATTGAGCAGAATGGGATTCTTCCATTGGTTGGATTGGGTAGAATGGGATTTTTCTAGTCATTGGAGTGGATGGAACAGGACTTTTCCAGTGATTAGACTGGGCAGAACGGGATTTTTTTTCCAGTGGTTGGACTGGGCAGAATGGGATTTTTCCAGTGATTGGAGTGAATGGAACAGGATTTTTCCAGTGGTTGGAATGGGATTTTTCCAGTTGGAGTAAGAATAGAACAGGATTTTTCCAGTGGTTGGACTGGGAAGAATGGATTTTTCCAGTCATTGGAGTGGATTGAACGGAATTTTTCCAGTGATTGGACTGGGCAGAAGGGGATTTTTCCAGTCAGAGCGGGTGGAACGGGATTTTTCCAGTGATTGAAGTGGATGGAACAGGATTTTTCCTGTGTTTGGAATGGGATTTTTCCAGTGGTTGGACTGGGCAGAATGGGATTTTCCAATCAGAGTGGAAGGAACAGGATTTTTCCAGTGATTGGACTGGGCCAAATGGGATTTTTCCAATCAGAATGGATGGAATGGGATTTTTCCTGTGATTGGAATGGGCAGAACGGGATTTTTCCAGTCATTGGAATGGATGGAATGGGAATTTTCCAGTGGTTGGAATGGGCAGAACAGGATTTTTCCCTCATGATGGATGGAACAGAATTTCTCTAGTGGTTGGACTGGACAGAACGGGATTTTTCCCAGTCAGAGCGGGTGGAACGGGATTTTTCCAGTCACTGGAGTGGATGGAACAGGATTTTTCCCATCACAATGGATGGAACGGGATTTTTCATGTCACAATGGATGGAACAGGGTTTTTCCCTCACGATGGATGGAACAGGGTTTTTCCAGTCATTGGAGAAGATGGAATGGGATTTTTTTCCTCACGAGAAATGGAACAGGGTTTTCCCAGTCCGGGTGACACTTTGAGCACCAAAGGGGCACCCCAGGTTGGGTTTTGGGAGATGGGAGGGTTTGTGTTTCCCCCCAGCTGGAGATAAAGGCAGCACCAGACTCAAACCCATCTCCCGAATCAAGGAGGACAAATATTTTGCCTCTGTGTTTAGAGACACTTTGATTATTGAGAAATCATTCTGGAAGGGCAATTAGTAAATTTTAAAATCAATTTGGCAAATAAGCCTCTGAAAGGAATCCATGACAAGCAGCAGGGAGGGAAGAATTGACTTTCAAATTACACACACACACACTTTATTCATATCTAAATATCAAAGAGACTCTATGTACAAACAGAAGTAATCAGGAAACGTGTTTTGATCTTGCTGATGTACACAGAAAATGACAATTAATGTCCCTCTTTATGATAGAAAGCTGGGAGTTTTTTACAGTTACATTACAGGGACCATTATAGTCAAGCTTAGGGCTAAAAATAATGAAAGACGATAAAAACTACATTTTAACATTTAAAAATATCCAGGAAATTAACTGGAGAAGCAGGCAATGATCCCATTAATGGATTGCATTTATTAGATCAGGGGCAAACTGCACAGCACAAAGCTCCAGCCCCAAAGGTGGGAGAGGGCAGAGTTCCCAGTGGTGCCAGGATGGGGTTGGGACAGGAGGACAAAGCATCAGCTCCATCCTAAATCCACTGGAGATGGATCCCAGCAGAGAAAAATTGGGCTAAAACTCACCCTGGAGGGAAATGGGATCAGTGGGAACAGCAGAGATATCCACAGTGGGGTTCACTGCCTTCCCAAGCAGCAAAGTCCGAGCTGCAGCCTAAGCCAGGCACTCAAATCCTAAAATTCAAGCTCAGGCAGCTCCCAAAAAGCCATGTGTGATGCTCCAGTGCCAGAGGAAGGCACTCAGTGGACACAGAACCGGGGAATCTCAGAGGAGGGAGCAATGCTAGCTGCTGGAGCAACTTCTCTGAGAGGTGCCAAAGGTTTTTGGGAGCTTTCCAGCAGCAAATGAGTTTTTGTAGGGTTCCTGAGCTGCTGCAGGGTTCCTGTGTTGCCCCTGGTCAGAGTCAGCCTGACGGTGCCCAGCACTCCCTGGCACACCTCACTGCCCCACTGCCAAAACCAAACTCAAAAAAAATGAATAAAAAGGGAGAAACAGCAGCTCCTGTGAGGTGGGAAATAAATACCTTCAGTTGTAGGTCAGGGATGAGGAAATGGCTTTATCCTGAGCCCTGCTGCTCCAGAGTAAGGATTCAGTTGGCCAAGTGCAGAATCTTTGAGTGTTTCCTCGAGAAAAGGAGCAAATCTGAGCCACGGGCACCCTCTGCTGGGGCTGAGCAGCTCCACGGGGCTCCCTCTGGGCCTGCAACCTTTTCATTTCAGTGGAAAAAGTGCAAATTCAGCCCCCAGATCCTGCAGCTCAGGGCTCTTCAGCTCCCTGTGGATTGGGGTAACACAGCCCTGTCTGCAGGACAGCGCTCCAGAGGGATTTGGGATTTGTCCCTTTTCCCCAGGACACGGCTCAGGGGATGTGTCCCCACCCCAGGCACCCTCCTGTCCCTCACAGCCACAGAAGGGAGGTCTGGACACCTTTCCATGTCCTGTCCCCATCCCAAACACCCCGAGTGTCCCCAGTGTCACCAGCCAGACCCTCCCGTGGACACACAGACAACACCCCCATACCCACAGACCAAGCTTTACAGACTTCATTTAGCTCAAAGGAAAGTCCTAATTAGTCACTTGGAGTGATTTACTTATTCATTTGGAAGGGGGGAGGGGACAGACTGAGCGGAATTGTTTGAAATTATCCCTAAAGGGCACTGTAAATTAAGTGTTAATGAGGAATCCTATGCGAAGGGCCACGGTAGCTAAATAAAATAATTAAGGTGCTAAGTGATAACATTCTTTTGGCTCTCAATAATCCTGCCAGCCTGGTTTTCTAGCCAGGACAGATGGAAAAAGCCACCTCGATGCCATCAGCAGGACAGTGGAAAGGAAACCAACCCCGGATTCCTGTGCTCACCTGGAGGATTAAATCACACTCTGGATTTACAGGACACACAATGGATTGATTTGAGTCTACAGCCAATCTGTATAAAAGTTTTATTTCCACAGGCTGCATTTTCCCCTTGGCAGGGCTGCACGCCTGGGTTACACCAAACACAGAAGAACCATTTCCAGGGGTGCCCAAGCACAGCTGGCACTCGGTGCCAGTGTCACCCACAGCCCAAATTGTCCCCACAGAGCAGTAAGCACAGAGCTGCAGCCATCCCCGAGTGTTTTCCTGCCAAAATGGGGCTGCTCCAGACCTGCCCTGCCCCAGCTGCTCCTCCCAGGCGTTACCTACAGCACCAGGGCTCTGCTTTTGGTTTTCAGGTGGAGATCTGGTGGCTCCTGCAGCAGCCAAAGTGCAGCTCAGGTCACTGGGGCTCTCCCTGGAGCTCACAGCGATGGTGGAGACCCCAAAAAGAGCATTTCCATGTCCACAGTGAGCAGCTTCCTCCACCAAATCAAGGCCATTTCAGTCTCCATGCCTGCGTTTCTGGCTGCAGATGGAGTGCGCCCCTGAGCATTCCCTTCCCTCGAGCGATCCTGTCCTCCTTCCCATCCGAGCCTGCCCCCAGCCAGTCCCGCCCATCCTGACCCGTCCCTGCCCCTGACCCGTCCCTCCCGCAGTCCTTC
>VKON01002658.1:355772-367699 GCA_009741485.1 Malurus cyaneus samueli
AGTGTCCCTTCCCATCCTGAGCCTGTCCCTGTTCCCCTGAGACTGTCCCTGTCCTTCTGAGTGTGTCCTGAGCAGTGTCCCTGTCCCCCTAGCACTGTCCCTGTCCCCTGAGCCTGTCCTGTCCCCCTGAGCAGTGTCCCTGTCCCCCTGAGCTGCCTCGTCTCTTCCTGAGCCTTCCCTGTCCCATCCTGAGCCCGTCCCTGTCTCCCTGAACCCGTCCCTGTCCCCCTGGGCAGTGTCCCTGTCCCCCTGAGCCTGTCCCTGTCCCCCTGGCACTGTCCCTGTCCCCTGAGCCCGTCCCTGTCGCCCCTGGCACTGTCCCTGTCCCCCTGAGCAGTGTCCCTTTCCCATCCTGAGCCTGCCCTGTCCCCTGCACTGTCCCTTTCCACCTGAGCCTGTCCCTGTCCCCTGAGACTGTCCCTGCCCCCTGGGCAGTGTCCCTGTCCCCTCCTGAGCCTGTCCCTGTCCCCTGAGACTGTCCCTGTCCCCCCTGGGCAGTGTCCCTGTCCCCCTGAGTGTGTCCTGAGCAGTGTCCCTGTCCCCGTAGGCACTGTCCCTTTCCCATCCTGAGCCTGTCTCTGTCCCCCTGAGCACTGTCCCTGTCCCCCTGAGCAGTGCCCCTGTCCCCCTGGGCACTGTCCCTTTCCCCTGAGCCTGTCTTTGTCCCATCCTGAGCCTGTCCCTGTTCCCCCTGACCTGTCCTTGTCCCCCAGGCAGTGAAGGGGAAGGTCTGTCCCCCCAGACCCAGCAGCAGTGCCAGCTCATGCTGACCATCCCCCCTGGCAGGGAGCTGCACCCTGGCATCGACTCCCTCAACGTCTCCGTGGCCACAGGTGAGGACTTTTCAAACTTATCCAGACTCACTGAACGATTTCTTCTTGTTAAAAAAAAATTAAATCCCTTAATATTTATTTTTACTTTACGACAGGGATCCTCCTTGACACTGCCCAAGCCTCATGGGGGACAAGGACATTGCTCAGGAGGACAAGGAGTCATCCAAGGTGACACCAGGAATCAAAGCCAGGCCCCCCACGGCCCTGCTCGGCTCCTCACCACTCCTCCAGGGATGCTCAAAATCCCAAAAATGGTAACCCTGAAAGTTTTCACCCCTCACAGTCACATTCACCTCCCGAGCCTCTCACACCACACTCCCCTGGGCTCTCCAACTGGGACAGCAGCAATGGCTGTGGGAGGAATCCTCTCCTGGCCCTGAGAAGGGTCTCACCATTCCCAATAAAGGAACTGATTTCACTTCCAGCTTTTACAAAGCTTTTCAGGGCTCTGGCTGCTTAAAATAATCAGGAGCCATAAACTGAGGGCAGAGACTGGCACAGTGTGACACGAGGGAGGGAGCAGTGACTGAAATCAGATGAAATCCTGTTTTTTACTGGTCAACAAAACACCTTCCAATTCAGATCTTTACCTCCCCCCTGTCAGCTTTGTCCCTCACTGACACAGTTTTGTGAAATGATAAAACACCTTTCCTGCCCCTTTTACAATTAACACCACTGACAGTTTCCAGCACAGGAAGTTCAGATCCAGCAGCAGGAAAAGATGCAAAATAAGCATCTCCACAAAACCATCGGCTCTGAGAAGAGCCCCAAACCCTGAGCTGAAGATTGAAGGGCTAAGAAGAATAAATTACACAAAAACTCTTCATCCTCAGCCATCTGAGTGCCCCCAAAGTGCCTGGCTGTCCACACAAATCTGCACTGTCCAAATCTCTCCCTGCCAAACCATGAGGATGCCAGGAGGAGCAACTGGAGGCTGCAAATGCTCAAATTCCCAGACAATCTGTGTGGTGCCTGCCAGGGAGCTCAGTCCCAGCTGAATTATCTCTGCTGCTCCTGCAGCTGAGGGAACACTCCATATTCACATCCAGGACGTTCCTCCTGACTGTAATGTTCAATTTTCTTCCCAGCCAAGAGTTAGTGCTCAGCAGAGAGTTGAAATCATTACTGCTGCAAGGTCTGGGAGCTCTCCTCATGCATCCACCAATCAGCCTCCAATCTCCCCTGACTAAAGGATATTTGGGGTTTTTTTTCCTGGAGAAATCTCTCATAACTCAGGGTAATGACAATGCCTGCCTGTGTGTGGGTTTTGGGGCCGTTTGTGGGATCATTTCCTCGTGGTCCATCAGCAGGGCTGGCAGCCTCCCTGCTCCCCTCAGAGCTCCACACATCTGGGAAATGCTGCATTTGTGGTGCTGTTTTGTCAGTGTTTGCAGGAGTTCCATGAACGTTTTCATTACAGGAATGTGCTCAGAGCCAAGCAGGATGGAGCCCTTCCCTGGTTTAGGGCTAACAGGATTCTGCTTCCAAGGGGAAGAGCCCAAAGCTGCTCCTGTTCCAGGGGACATTGAGTGGGGGACATGGAATGGCCTCACAGGCACCTGGAGCAGCATTCCTGCAGAAATTGCTTTCTCCAGCTGCCACAAAGCTGTGACTCCCCTTCCCCTCACCTCCTGGGAGGCTGCACAAGCCCAAACCATGCCCATAAAAGCAGAGAGCGGGCAGAATTCCCAGCAGGAATTGCCCAGTTCAGGCACTCAGGGAAGTGGCAGCCACTGGTTTGAGAGGGAGGAGGTTCCTGTGCTCCTGCCTCCTCCCAAGGTGGCCACAAAGCCCAGCTTTGCATCCACACCACCCCAAAAACAGCCCCTGGTGGTTCTTCCCTGGGCACGAGACATTCCTGTTTTTTAAGGGGAAATGTGGCACAGCTCCCCATGAGCAGCTCTGTGCAGGGAGAGCAAACAGTTCCACAGAAAATCCATCACAGAAAACCCACCACAGAAAATCCATACAGAAAACCCCATCAAATCCCACCACAGAGAACCCCACCACAGAAAATCCACCACAGGAGATGCACCAACAGGAGATGCACCAACAGAAAACCTCACCAAACCCCACCACAAGAAAATCCACACAGGAGATGCACCACAGAAAACCTCACCAAACCCCACCACAGAAAATCCACCTCAGAAATCCACCACAGAAAATTCCACCAAACCCCATCTCAGAAAATCCACCACAGAAAAACCACACAAAACCCCACCACACAAAAACCCCAAATCTGGGGCTCCAGCACAGGAACAAAACACCTCAGAACACAATGTCAGCCTCCCCAGAGCTGACCCAAAACTGCCATCAGACCCTCCATTGCTGCATCCATCTACTCCTCCAAAAATTCCTACTGGGAACCCCTGCAAGTGACTGAAAAAAAGGATTTTTCCTTTTTTTTTTTTTTTCTATATTTTTCTGAAATCCCAGCTCTCTAAAACTATTTTTTCTGTAGCTAATTATATCTATGTACCCAAATTTTTTATTCACCAAAACGAACAACTCTCCACTTCTGGAATTTATTACATCCCCCAGATCCATCCAAGGGTATTCCAAAAGTGCCGTGTGGAAATCAAGCAGAATGATGAAGGAGAAGCAAGAACAGCTCATAATGCAAGGGAAATAAGCAGAATGCCTCTGACGGCGTGGAGTCAAAAACAGAGATGCAGATAACTGGTTTCGGAGCTATACATCAAACATAAAAATAAATGGTTTATAGAAAGCTGCTCAGATACAATGACCGTCAACATAGTCCTCAATGAAGAAAAAAAAAAAAAATTATTTGAATCTAACACAGAAAAAAGAATGTGCAAACACAGGCCTTGGGGGGAGCAAGTGAATGGGTCGGGCCATTGAGGCGAAATCAACCCTGAAAAGTTCTCCTGCCAGAAGCTTGGGAAATGCTAGACGAAATGGGGCGAGAGTCGCAAAAGATAACCCCTCAGGAAAGTCCGCCGGATTACGATGGGAAACACCAGCAAATCCATCATTAAAGACAGTTGGAAGGAGAGAATGTGCCTTACGCCTTTGTACTTTATTTCAGCTGCTGGATTCATATCACCACCTTTTCTTTTATGCCAAAACCACTCCTCCTGAATACCCTATAGGCCCAAAGACCATTCTCATCGAATCCCTTTACTTTTCTGTCCAAATTTCATCCTCCATAATTTCTTTTATTGTGCCCAAAGATCCATTCTTATAATTTCTTTTATTGTGCCCAAAGATCCATTCTTATAATTTCTTTTATTGTGCCCAAAGATCCATTCTTATAATTTCTTTTATTGTGCCCAAAGATCCATTCTTATAATTTCTTTTATTGTGCCCAAAGATCCATTCTCCTTTGAATTTCCTTTACTCAATTGTGTCCAAAGACCCGTTCTCCTTTGAATTTCCTGTACTCTATTGTGCCCAAAGATCCATTCTCCTTTGAATCCTTATTGCAACCCGAAAAGATCATCTCCTTTAAATTCATTGACTCGGCCCAAAAAATCCTTCCTGCTCTGAATCTACTTACTTGTGCCCATAAGATCCATTATCCTTGAAATATCCCTTATGTGCCCAAAGAACCATTCCTGAATTCCTTCACTTTTTCGGTCCCATAAAAGCCATCTCTAATTTCCTTATTGCACCAAGACCATTCTCCTGATACTCCTCAGTACATGCATAACATCACCTCTCACCCACCATTGACGAGGCATCGCAGGGAAACTTCCCCCTTTACCTCTCCCTGGCCTGAGTTTCTCATTTCCCACTGCTGATCCCACACTCAACCTTCCACTGGAGGACCTTGTTCTTCCAAAACCACCAGGCACACGCAGCTCATAAGTCAGTCACAAGAGCATTCGACTGCAGGCGACCTGGTTCCAGTGTAACCTCAGGACCTGACCTGGTATCCACAAGCCAGCATCGCTCAAGTAACTCCATGATTGAAATGGCAGTTGGAATCGCCTAACGGCCTTGGGGTCCATGCGAAAGACAAAGAAGCGCCTGGCGGTTCAGGGAAACAAGGTTAGAAAATACTCAATACAACAAAAAGACAGAGAACTGCAAATCCCCTGGCCTCTCCCGACTCATTGGCGAGCTGGATGACGTTGTCACTACAGCCTGGCATGCCCCGTCTCCTTTTCACCGAGCACAACTGTGAATCAACAAAGGAAAATTCAAAAATCAATCAAAAAAAAAATACCTCAATCTTTCGAAGCAAATTATGCTCGCTGTTGAATGCAATACGCCTCCCAACAGTGCGGAAGTGGGGACGGGGTTGTGGAAGATGAAGATGAGATCTCTCCTTCCAAATTTTGCTCCTCTTCCTCACCTCAAGTTTGGAGGAATCTGCAGGCTGTCATCCCTGAAGCCCAGCAGCTCCAGAAGCTTCCAGTGTTCCAAAGAGGAATTCTCCTGAGAGGAATTTGAAGGTGAGGACAGGGAACCTCTGTCCCACCATCCATCAGCACAACCTCTTTACAGCCCTTGGGCTCCTGCAAACCCTGCAATGTTTCCTCCTTTTGTCCTAAAAATGCACTGAAAACGTGATCTTTGGTGAGGTCTGGAATGGCTGGGAAGAGATTTCTGCTCTCAGCACTGAGCTCTTGCTCAAAACTCTGGGAGAGATTTCCCACTGGTTCCCTTCCCTGCTCTCCCCTCGTTAAACAGAGCAATTTGGAGCAGCAATATTTATAAATGATTTAGCCCCGTGCCGTGCTGAGCCACTGAAATAATCATTGGCTCTCCCCCACGCCAGGGCCTCACACCAGTGGGGATTTGGACACGGGGCTTGCAGATCCTTTGAACACCCTGATTTCTCCCCCATCTCACTGCAGTATGCAATAATTCCCTGCCTCTGGAGTGTCAGCACTGAAGCGACACTCACGTAAAATAAGTGAGTGACCATTCAGTCATCGTCAAGCCTTCAGGAGTCAAAAATGTTGGAAAAATGAAAGGCAGAATAAATACACCATCCTGGTAAATATCCAAGGCAAGGTCACATCCGGTAAAGCCTCTTACCTACTATATAATGAGATGAGAATGAAGAAAATTAAAAATTAATGAACGACAGACGATTGACAGCAGGGGAAAGAGCAATAGAAGAAAAGTGTGTGGCAGTTGGGTGAGCAGGCTGGCAGGGAGGCTCTGCCCAGATTTCTGGCCACAACACATTCAACGTCATCAGGGCGCTCTGAATGGAAACAAGCACCTCTGAGTGTGCCAAGGCTGCAGCACAGCGGACCGAGAGTCCAAACTAAAGCCACCAGGCTCCAATTGGCATTGTGCTCCTCAGTTACATTGTCAGGTGTCAACGGACCCCAGAGATTCAAATTAAGTCCACCAGCTAATTGCAGTTGTGCCCATGACAATTTCCAGGGTCACACTGACCCAGTTTCAAATTTAAAAGTCATGCCAGGCTAAGTGCAGTGTGCCCTCATGAGATTCAGGCACCCTGGACCTTGATGCAGGTGAGTTGAGGCCGGGGCAACCAGAGAAGGAACATCCCACAGAGGGCTGAAAGAAGGACAGTTTCCTTTGGCATGGTACATTTGGCGTTGGCCAAACCCCACCAGGAGACACCCAACGTCTGCAGGACACCAACGAAACGAGAAGCTGAGAGAGCTTGGACCAGGCGAGCCAGGCTGTGCAAAGCCTCTCCCAAAGCCCTGGGTTATTTTGGGAAGGCAGCAGCTCTGTGAGCATGGCAGATGGAGGATGCATAATTTAAAACACGAGTGACCAGGGGAAGGTTTTTCCATCTGCTTTGAGAGCGCAGCACTCAGACAAATCCTCTCCAGGAGCTGCTCTTCAATGGACAAACTCCACCAACCCAAACATTCACAGCTCCTTCCCTCCTCTCACAAAGCACAGCCCTCTCCTCTCTGCTCCAAGCAGCTCCTGGGAGCAAGAATCCTAAACTGTCACATCAGCTGGTCCCCATTTGAATTGGAAAGAGGGGGAAAAACCCCAACAATATTATGTTTCCCAGAGAGCATTTTAACTGCACCTCACGAGTCCAACCTCTCACAGAAAGTTAACTTTCAAAGTAGAACAAAATTTCAGTCCTGCAAGCAATCCAGAGTCGAGCAGTGCTTCGAGCACTGAACCAGGAGGAGATTCAACACAGAATTTGACATTTTTCACTGAAAGCTTCAAATTCCCAGGGAATAAACAGAAGGTTGAGCGGAAGACCTAATATCCAGACATCCAAACCCAGTACACCTTCCACTAGACTTGAGCTTATTTTGTAATGAGGAATATTTTACGTGGAAGACATTTCAGCACACAACGCTGGAGGTCCTGAAATCCTGCTTTGAGCAGTTTCAAATCAAGACTTCCAGACATCCCGTTCATTCCAGACATCCCATTCACCCATCATCTCTTTGAATGCCTCCAGCCCCACTTTTTCTCCATCTAATGATCATTTGGACACCAAAGATGCTGTTCCTGCAGTGAGCATCACAAGGCACTTCCATTGGAATTTGCCTCACTTCCTCAAGAAGATAGCACATCTCCTTCATCCAAGCTGCCTCTCCCCAGAAGTCTTATCCTCTAATGTGATAGTCACGGCAAGCGCCAGAAAGCAAAAATTGGGGTGAAAAGGATCCAGCGTGAGAGCAACGCGATCGGCTCAATCAAATGTGGCAACAGCATCGTGAGAAGATCAGAGGGAAGATCTCCTCCCTCCTCCTACCCCGGCGCTGCTGCAAGACACTTTCCATAAGGAGGTGATGATTAAGCATGCTCACTTGGTTTATATTTCATTTTTACCCTATTTTCTTCTCTCATATCGTTTGCCACTTGAAAGCTTGCCGATTGTATGATCCTCTTACGCGTTTCAGCCTCCAGCAACCTGGACAGCTCAGAAAGCATTTTCTTTCACTCTGCTCCTTGCGGCAGACCCCAAGAGCGGACCAGCAGTTATCCAAAATTGATCCCACACACAAGTTTATTTGTGTACTTTCTCTTTCTGTATATTTGGTCCCTGGTTTCAAGGATGTGCTGTTTGTCCCACGGACAGGGAAGGGCAAGATCCCATAACCATAATTCCCCCCAGTTTCCAACCTAAATGACATGGGAGAAGTGCAGACCGAGGCAGCATCCACTCATGGGTCCACAAATGCACAACTGACAGCCTGTCCTGGATGGGGTCCCTGGAAGTAAGAACTAATAAGTCAATCCCTCCAAAAAATCCAAGATGATCCCATGGGCTCCAAAGAACTGCACGAGGCTGGAAATGAAACGGGGGCAGGACGAGCAAAGTGACCCAGGTGACCCTGTGAAAGCTTCAAAAACACTGTGAGACCTTCAGGAAGGATCTGCAGCAGCTCCTCAGAGCTGGGCCCACCCTTACACTCTGAGGTTTCCAACCTGCTGACCCGCCCCAGAGAAGCTGAATTTCACAGCAAAATTCCCAATGATTTCCAGCCTTAGCATTCCGAGCACCAACCGACTCTCAACCCTCAGGCAGGAGCTCCAGTGGTCCTGACATCACATGCTTAACTGGAACGAACTTTCCCTCCCCTCACCCGCTTTCAAAAATTAAATTATCCCGTTTGCCATTTTTCTGCTTGGTCTGTTTTTGTGGTTTCTCCATTTCCTGCGACACACGCAACTCCTCAAGGTCCTTGTGAAACAGATTCAACTGACACTAAATAACCCATCCAGAGCAAAATGGATGCCCGTCCGATCGTCCAGTCCTCACCATCTGTGAAAAAAGAAATCCACCATCAACCTCCCCATCCGCTGGGATGGAGGATCCTGCACAGCCCTCCGTTGCCAGCTGATGCCCAAAACCACGGTGCATCAGCACTGCTGCATTAATCTGAAGGACCAGCAGAGAAGAGAGACCGCCAGCAGGACCTTGGTTTCACCCAGCTACCCATCCAGGAATGATAAATACCAACAACCCATTCCCTTGGTTTCGCCTGTTTCGTGTTGAATCTGAGACAACCTCCCTGCGGGAGTGCTGGTAGGAGTCTATCCAATCTTTTTTCTTCCCCACTTGTATTCTTATTCGTTATCTGAGTATTGTTTGCCTCATGCATAAAATAACACCTCATCTCCTTTCAACTCACTGAAAAAAAACCCAGCTGCCTCAGCAGCCCCTTCCTGCCTCCAGGCCATGATGCCGGGAAGCAGAAAAGTGGAAAAAGCGACAAGGAAAGGGATTTTTCACCATAAAAAATGTCAATTCACTTAAGGAGCACATGTTTGCTTTTGCTAGGCTCCGTTCCAGTGTGTGTTCTCCTAATTACCCAGAACTGGGACCTCTCCCTGAGTGTGTCTTTTTATGCTTTCTTGAAGTAAGTTGATCTGTAGCTGGTCCAGTTTTTTCCTTGCTGAGTGCCTGAAGTGTCCTTTGGAACAGGGGTTGTACTTTCACTCTTCCACAAGTAATATGCTGTGTCCTACATTCGTAAAACCAAACAGGAACTGCTGGGAACACTTGTCTGGGCTCACCAACACTCAAATCCGACCGCGTTATCAGATAGTCGGTGTCTTTTACACTAGTTGACACATCAAATTAAAAAGTACAGAAAAAACACTCAAAGCGTCCAAGCTGGCCCCCCGGGAGTTCTCCACATGGAATCCTTCCCTTCCACAGCAAAACCTGGCAACTCGAGTGAATTCCCAGAAAAATTGCAGTTTCCTCCGCCTGCTGGCGCCCTCAAAAGAAGGAAGGACCAGTATCCAAAAATGAGGCAGCTCCCACTGCACCTGGCAAGTCCGAAGTTCTCATGACACAACACATTTAAGAATCATTAAACACATCATCAAACACCATCTACTAACACAAAAAACCAAAGCAAAACTAAACAAACAGAAGAAAAAGTTCCTGGCAAATAATCCAATACAAACGGGAAATAACCAATCCTAAATCTCAACTACAAATAAAACATCACTAAAAACCAGCTATACTGTTTGCCCATTAATTTCTCCCATAACCTACCTTCTACTCCAGCCTGCAGTGTCGCAAGGAGAGTTGTCCGCGACAAGCATTTTTTCCAAGCCGGAATATCAGGGAATGAGCGGAGCACAAGCCTGGGGAGAATTGAGACTATTCAGCTAATTTCCTCTTTCTTCCTTCACATTATCGTCTCTTGTCTTTGGAGACTTTGGGAGCACCTACGGTGTAAAGCAAACCAAGTAGGAAGCTCATTTAACAAAATAATCTTTCCTCTCATTAAGCGTGCCTCTCGGCATCTCAAGCAGCTGAGCTACCTGCTTCTATCCCACAGATGTATAATTAATATATAATAACATAATATAATAAAGTCGTAAATAAAGAATTCATAGAAATTAAATGAAGTAAATATAATTAATAACGTATCCAAATTATATATTTCATTATATATAATGAAATATATTCTTTTACTTTAATTACACCTTCTGGTCATTGGTATATAATAATAAAGATATTATTATAAGAGTGTATATATTAATATATATAGTATATGTTATTATTAGTTAGTGTATATTATATACAACATTATATATGATATATATAGGTTTAAATAAATTATATTATAATTACTATTATAGTATAATAATATATATATATAATATTAATAGTATATATATATAATATTTATATATATATTATAATATATTAAATTACGTTACTTAGTATGTATTATTTACATTTTCTTTCTATTAAATAATATATGTATATAATAATTCTCATTATCATAAGTAATATTATAAAATATCTATTTATATATAGAATATATAATAATCAATATTGAACCAGAATCCAAGACAACAACCAATCGTCCAGCCTCAATCCTCTGAAGAGAATATTCGTGATGGTAAGTCTGACTTCACAGCTCACAGAGCACAGGATGCCAGCACCGACCTGGGTGCAGCGAATGCAGAACCTTCCAACTCACGGTTTGAGCCCCAGATTGAGGATTTGTGCAGAGTTTTGGCAGACAGGATATTTTTTTGCCATTGGGCCTGATCTGGTTTCCAACTGGGACATCGATTGACAATCTCAAATT
Source organism: Malurus cyaneus samueli (assembly GCA_009741485.1). NCBI lineage: Eukaryota > Metazoa > Chordata > Aves > Passeriformes > Maluridae > Malurus > Malurus cyaneus. Next base: position 366,601 of record VKON01002658.1, read on the forward strand.
GGCACAGGATAACCACCCAGCTTGCGTTTAGTATTCTAAAAGACCTTAACAGACCTAGAATTCATGAAAGAATATGAGCCCTGGAGATTCCATTTTTTTTTCTCCTTTTGTGCAATTCGCTGACAGGCCCCAGGAGTGATGGCCCCAAAGCTCCAGAGCTCAGTAGGTTTGGAAGCGCCCGATGCTCACAGGAAGGATGTTGAGTATCGTTTATGATATAGTAATTTTTTTTATTTATACAAACCTTCACATAATAATGTTATCATATATCAGTCCCTTCAAAGAAATGTTATAAACCTCTCCTGAGAAAAGTGTCTTCAGATGCGGATATTCTCCCCTCCATATGCCAGCCTGAAAGGTGGATAATTTTTTTTGACAAGTCTAGATGCAACTCCCCGTAGTTTATAGCACAAGATTTTAAATCAGGGGCAAATGCAACAAATGGCCAGACCTGGCCCAAGTGGGAATAATGGCTTTTCCATTTGGGCAAGCCTGGAGAGAGCTTTGAACCCTTCCCTGCCATCAGGAGCACTCAGCTGTTGATATTTTTGTGGTGCTGATGATTCCCAGGATTCCAGAGGTTGAAGAGCTCCAAGATTTCCCTGCTCCCTGTAGGCAAAGCAGGGGTCAGTCAGAGGGTCAGTGGGCCACCGAGTCCTTTTGGGTGAGGACATCTCTCCAGAAATTTCATCCCACCCAATTTAATTGCAATAAACAGCCTCACTTTGCACAGCCATCAAATTTCAGATGGCTTTAGAATCCGTACAACGGAAGTTGGTTGATCCTTGTGGTTCCCTTCCAGCTCAGGATATGCCATGATCCTGAGTTAAGTAGTTCATCCCACTAAAACCCCAAATCCTCAGAAATTTCCGTGGATCCATGCCAGCAGAGAAACTCGTTGCTGACCATGTGGTCAATGGAAAAAAACACTAGCGTACCAAGGAAGGTCTCAATCACGAATCACTCTAACCACAGACTCGCTGGACTTCTCCAAGATCCCAGAGAAGTTTCAACACTTGTGGGCAAGATATCTGTTCCTTCCCGGGATTCGCAAAATGCGGACTGAAAGCCACCTTGAACGACTTTGTACCACGGATTA
>VKON01002658.1:367724-409781 GCA_009741485.1 Malurus cyaneus samueli
TTTTATTCACCAAAACGAACAACTCTCCACTGTCCAAAACCTACACCTCCTCAGCTCCCCCTCAGTTCCTACTTCATTCATAGCCACAAAATCTCACAATTTCCTCTCAGCTTTTCCTTTCCAGACAAAATAACAGATTTGGAGGGTGGAACACCCCCCTCACACCCAGCACAGGAGATGGCAATACCTATAACTACAATAATGGGTTTGTCCCACTGGAATTCCGAGCAGCTGATCACTGGAACATCTTCCACATCCTCAGGCCTGCTGACTGTTCCCACAACTTCCCAGCCTTCTGCACTTTTAGCCTAGAAAATGAAAAATGAAACAGAGAATTGACAACTTTTCAAGCTTAAAAGGAAAATAAGTCATGTATGTAAACACTTTCTTTTTTTTTTTTTTTTTTTTACCTAGTCCCAGTTTAAATCCCATTTTTCCACGTGCATTCCCTTTCCTTAGGCACAGAGTAAAAGGATCCCCAGCAGCTCCCTCCAGCCCTAGGTTCTCCTTTTTTTCTGTCTCCAAAGGCTGCCCAATGCTGCCATCGTGTGCCTGGGCTCTGAGATGCTGCTCTGCCACACAGCCCAAGGAAAAGGAGACAGAAAAGGCATAAAGAGATCCCCAAGATCATCCTGCTACCAGCAGCTTCCAGCAAAAGCAGCCATCCTTTGTCCCCACCCGATGGGTGCCCATTCCTGTGGCCCCACAGCCAGTAACTCAGGGCTTCTCCTCTGGGTGTGGTTCAGGCAGTGTTTGAATTTTCTTGAAGAGAAGGGAACAGTGAAATGGATCTCTGTACCTTCAGAAAGCCCTGCAGATCATCTGTTCCATAGACATCAAAGACCTCCATGGCTCCAGCGCTGGCTTTGCTCACGGTGGGAGTCAAGGGGCAGCTGCAGGTGACAAACAATGGGAAAGTGTCACATGAGAGGCAACCCAGGGGAATTTTTTGGTATTTCCTCCCCTTGCCTCTGCAACCGTTCTCTGCCCCACACCCTGCTCACTTTACGGATCTATTTTCCTATGGAGAATAGGAGGGCTCAGGAAATAAAACAGAAAATGGGGCACGAGTGGGACAAGTGAAACACAGAATGGGACAAGTGAAACACCAGAATGGGGACATAGTGAGAACACCGAAAGGACAAGTGAAACACCAGCAGATGGTGACAAGAGTGAACACCAGAATGGGACAACTGAAACACAGAATGGGACAATACCAGAATGGGACAAATGAAATACAATGGGAAAACGAACACCAAAGGCACATGAAACGGAGAACACAGAGTGAAAAGTGGAAACAAAGAAATGGGACGAATTGAGTACACAGAATGGGAAAACTGAAACAACAGAATGGGACAATTCACAGCGAAACCACAAGAATGGGAAAACTGAAAACAAGAATGGGACAAGTGAAACAAAGAATGGGACAAGTGAAACAAAGAATGGGACAAGTGAAACAAAGAATGGGACAAGTGAAAACAGATGTCGACTAAGGACTAAAATACACAGTTATTAGTAATGGGAAAGTTTGAAACAAGATGGTAATGAACACAGAATGGATCAGTGAAACATCGAAATGTGTGAAGGAACGGATTCATATGAAAACAGAATGTGACAAGTGAAAAAAACTAGAATGGGATAACTCAAACAACAGTAATGTGGTATGTACTAAACATCTGAATGGGGCAAGTGATGAACACTGAGTGGGACAAGTGACATCAGAGCTGGAGACATATGGAACAGAATAGGACAATTCCAGAATGGACAACGAACACACAGAATGGGACAACTGAGACCACAATGGGACAAGTGAAATATCAGACTGGGACAAGTGAAACACCAGAATGGGACAACTGGAACACAGAATGGGAAAACTGATATACAGAATGGGACAAGTGAAACACAGAATGGGATGACTGAGACACAGAATAGGAAAACTGAAACACCAGAATCGTATGACTAGAACACGGAATGGGACAAGTGAAACACAGAAAGGGACAAGCGAAACACCTGAATGGGACAAGTGAAACAAAGAATGGGAAAACTGAAATACCAGAATGGGACAGCTGAAACACAGAATGGGACAAGTGAAATACAGAATGGGACAAGCGAAACACATAATGGGACAAGTGAAACACATAATGGGACAAGTGAAATACCAGAATGGGACAACTGAGACACAGAATGGGAAAACTGAGACACAGAATGGGTTAAAAGCAGCAGAGCCTAGGGAGAGGCTGGAACCCCCCATCCCGACCCCTGCTCTGAGCTGAGATGCGGGCTGGTGGGATGCAGAGGGAAGGCAGGAATCGCCGCAGGAGCCCGTACCTGTTGCTGCGGCTCGCCACCACTCTGTCCACCCCAGAAATAGGCGGAGCGCAGCACGGCCCCAGGTTCATGGGGTCCTGGATGTGCTCCAGCGCCAGCCACAGCAGCTGCCGGCCCTGCCCGCCGCCCGGCGTCGGCTCCTCGCTGTCCGGGCGCTCCTGAAGGGCAGCGGGCAGCCTCCGCAGACCACTCCCCTGTTGGCCGGCCCGGGCTTGAGCGGCCCGAGCCTCCCGGGGCGGCAGCTGGCAACCGGCCACCTGACCCGCGGGCCGCGGCCTGCAGCGCCAGGCTCGGCCAGCACGGGGCCGACAAGCTCCCGCGCCCTGCTCCTTTCAGGAACAGCCAGGAACAGCGCCGCCGGCACCGGGGACAGCGGCCACCAGCACGGGGCTACCGAACAGGATCTTCGGAGCCTGGCTTGCGGCTCCAGCCGGCCTTTCGCTGCGTCCGCCTTCCCGCCCGGGGGGTGAATCGTGTCTGGCCGCCACAGCTCCGCCCCGTGCGCGACCCCCGCCGGGCCCGCTTCTGCTTCCCCACGTCCGCGGCCGGCACCTGCGGGAGGGGTGTATGACACCCCGCTCAAACCCATCCCGGCCCGGGGCGCCCCTTCTCAGCCCCCTCGGGGCGACGGGGCTGGCGGGTGGAGCGGAACCGAGCCCGGCGCGGCACAGCCCGAGAGCCCGGCACAGCCCGGGGCGCGCACAGCCGAGAGCCCGGTTACAGCCCCGGGCGCGCGGCACAGGCGGGGCAGCAGCGCCCGCTCCATGCGGGTACGGGGGCAGCGTGAGGGACAAACACCCAGCGCCGCTCCACGGGCACGGGGCGGGGCGCGGCACGGGGCGGCGGGCACGCGGATGAACGCGCGGCACGCGGAGGCCCCGCCCCGCCGCGCGCGCCGCTTCCGGCGGCCTCCACAGGCCTCCGAGCCCCCGCGGCAGCGCCCCTGGCGGCGGGCGGAGACACGGGAATCGGGAGCGGAGAATGCCGACCACGGAGAGACGGGAACCCCAGAGAGACGGAGGACACCGGAAGGGAACCCAGAGAGACCGGGGACACGGGAACGGGGAACCCTGGAGAGACCGGAGAGACACCGGGAACGGGAACCCAGAAGAACCGGAGAGACACCGGAACGGGAACCCTCAGAGACACCGGATGAGACATAACCGAGGAACGGGGAACGGGGAACCTGGAGAGACCGGAAGACCCCCAGGAACGGGGAACCCCAGGGACACCGGGAAACGGGGAACCTCCGAGAGACCCCCGGGAACGGGGAACCCCAAGACACCGGACAGGGAATGAACCGGGAACGGGGGACCCTGGCGAGACCGGAGAGACACCGGGAACGGGGAACCCCAGAGACACCGGAGAGACACGGGAACGGGGACCCTGGCGAGACCGAGAGACAACCGGGGAACGGGGAACCCCAGAGACACCGGAGAGACACCGGGAACGGGGAACGGGGAACCCTGCTGAGACCGGAGAACACCGGGAACGGGGACCCCAGAGACACCGGAGAGAACACGGGGACGGGGGAACCCCAGAGACACCGAGAAGACGGACCGGCGAAACGGGGAACCCCAGAGACACACCGGGAACGGGAACCCAGAGACCCGGAGACGGGGAACCAGAGACCCACCGGAGAGACACCGGGACGGGGGAACGGAACCGGCGAGACCGGGAGAGACCACCGGGAACGGGGAGACCCAGAGACCCCGGAACGGGAACCTCCGAGACCCCGGAACGGGTTATCCCAGAGACCCGGACACCGGGAATGAACCGGAACGGGGGACCCCGGAGACAACCGGACAGACCCGGGAACGGGAGACGGGGGACCCCCAGAGACCCCCGGGAAACGGGAACCGAACACCCCGGGCCCGGGAACGGGGACCCCAGAGACCCGAGAGCACGGGAATGACCGGGAACGGGCACCCGGAGACCCCGGACAGACACCGGCCACTGGGAACGGGAGCGGAACATCCCCGAACCCAGGAGAGACCCCCGGAAACGGGAACCTCAGGAAACACCGGAGAGACAACCGGAGAGACCCCCGGAACTGGACGGGGAACCGGGAGAGACACCGACACCGGTGAATTGAACCGGAGAACCGGAACAATCCCCGAGCCAGGACGAGGAACGGGAACCCCAGCGACACCGGACGGACGAGATCCCGAAGGGAACCCCCAGGGACGACCCGACAGACACACGGACCCGGGAACGGGAGCGGAAATCCCCGAACCCAGGAGAGAACCCCGGGGAACGGGAACCCCAGAGACCCCGGAGAGACCACGGGAACGGGGAACGGGGGAACCGGACAGACCCCCAGGAATGGGAAGCCCCAATGACCCCAGAGAGACCCCAAATACCGGGAACAGGGAACCTCAGAGACACCGGACGACACCGGACACCGGGAGCGGAGCATCCCCGAACCCCCGAAGAGACCCCCGGGAACGGGGAACGGGGAACCCAGAAACCCCGAAAAGACCACGGGGAACCCCACTGACCCCGGACACCGGGAACGGGAGCAGAGCATCCCCAAAAACCCCAAATATCCCCGATGGCAGCGGCTGCGCCCAGCAGGGTCACACCATGGCCAGAACCGATCGGTGTGAGCCCTGCCCTGCGTACACCTGCTCATTAACAGCGCCCTAATTAACCTAATTAACGCCTTCCACCGCTCCCGCACGGCTTCTCCAAACAGAAAAGAATTTCTTGGAAACAAGGGAAAGACTGGGGCAGATATTTTTAATATTAAAAAAAAAAAAAAAAAAAAAAAAGAGTGTTTGAACAGCACCAGGAGCGGGGATTTCTTGGTGATTCCGTTCCCAAAGGGCCCGGGCTGAATGGGATCCAGGGATCCTGGGGGTTCCTGGTTCTCCCTGGCTCATCCCTGGCACTTTTCCAAACCCTTTTCCCACCCTCGCACCTGAATGAACCGGGACAGGTGAGCCCAACACCCCCAGGTTATTCTGACACAAATGGATGCTGTCAGTGCTGCAAAGAAAATCATTTTTTCCTCCTAAGGAACCAAAACGGAAAGATTCTGTCTGGATCCTTGACCAAACAAAGGTTTGGCTGTGAACAGCAAAAAGCCTGCTCTGTTTTAACACAAAAACAACAAAAACACCCAAAAAAACCCACAAAAGCAACAAAAAACCACCAAAAAACACCAAAAAAACACAACAAAAAACACACCACGCACGAATCACAGTGTGCCTCTCTTTTTATTCTTTATTTTACAGTTCACAATTAGAAACCTACTGATAAATCACACAGTTCACTGTATTTTAGAGATTTACAAATGCTCTCGGGAAAAAAAAAAAAAAATAAAAACAACTTCAGGGCTGTATTGCAGGGAGCAACTTCCCGGCCAAACCCTTTGTCAAGGTTGTGCACCTCAAGGAATTCTCTCCAAATCCTCCTCTGTAAATGTAAATCCCCTCCTCAGCCACACATTTCAGCGTCTGCTGGACTTTGCACACAGTTGCTGCCAAAATTCAATGTTTCACCGCTGCTGTGCGCTTTTTTCTGCTCAGAAGTTCCTAATTTCTCAAATTTTATTTATTTTTTTTTTAATTTTGGCGTCTTTAGTAATTCAACCACCTTCTCTTCAAGGTGGCACACACAACCTGGGGCACCTGCTGGGAATCCACACAAAAGCATTCCAGTGCAAGGCTTCCCAAGGGGGCAGGAATTTCACTCACAATAAATTAAAAAAACCAAATTCTGGCTTCACTCATCAGCAGAAACCGGCGACAACGAGGAACGGACAGAACACGCCACGAGCCTGTGTTAATGGAGAGGAAAAAAAGGAGCAAATTGCCTTTTTTCTTTTCTCATCCTCCCACAGCTGCTCGCCTTTGGCACGAGGAATTCCAGGAACGACAAGGTTTGATCCGTAGTGATATTTCAATATCAACACCCGGCACAAAGTGCTCAAAGTGCTTCAGGAAAGCTTGTGAGTCCTCACAAGAGCCCTGTGAGGTAGGTGAGTGCTGTTATCCCCGTGGCCAGGCGGGGAAACTGAGGCAGGAGGGTGAAGTGAGTGGCCCGAGGCTGCTCAGGAGGACACAGATGGATTTGTAGGGCTCTCCTGGTGCAAACCAAACCCTCCAACCTGAAATCCCCAGGCTGTCCATCCTCTCCACCTGAGCTGCTGCAGGAGCTGGACAGGACCTGCAATCTTAAGGCAACACATTTAGGGGTTCCCTGGAGAGCAGAGAGTGCCCTACAAAAGGCTGGGGGTGACTCCAGCTCTGCCTCGGGGCTGCTTCCCTTCTCTCAGCTCAGACCAAAGCCAGAGCCCAACTCTGGGGCTGCACCAACATCCAGAAACTTTCACCTGCTGCTGCTTTTTGTAGCCAAAATGCCCCTACAAATAAATCTCTGCTGGTGCCGGACAGCACGGCTCGTTCCACTCTCTCTCTCTTTCTCTCTCCGGGCTTTTGTCTCTACACAGAAATAAACTTCCACATTTCCAGCATTTCAACGGCACCAGAGCAACCCACATTTCCAGAAAAAGTGTCAATGCATGCAAATATCAGAACATGGAGAGTGCTGGGAGATGGTACCAAGGGTAAAGGTGATCTCACAAGACAGCACACGTTTAGTTTTTATTAAAAATATCAAACAACTCACTCTTACTGCAAACTATGCCACTGAGATTATCGCCCTAACCTGCACAGGGACAGGTGCTTCTCCTCCAACTATTTACCTACCTAGAAAAAAAGAGAAATATCAAGCTCACACACATTTATACTTCCTCAAACATGGCATGATTCACGTGAAGGGGGAAGGGAGGGCTGGGGGCAGTGGAATATGAAAGAAATAGAAAATATCACATGCATCACTGTCATCAATAATCAACCTGGATGGAAAGAAACCCAAAATATCAGACGGATTCATGTATGGCATCCACTGAAAATCTCAAACCCTGAGCACACTGAAGCTGGCAAAACATCTTGTGCCACTTCACCGAGGCCCACACAGCAACTAAAATCAAACAAACCTCGAAAAGAAAGCAAAAGGAAGAATCAACCAGCCTGGAGACAAACAATCTTCCACGAATCACTTCCCTGCATTATTTTCAAATACATTTTTACTCTTAAGCAGTTTTCAGAAAGGAGTGGGGGAGAAAGAGACCCACTACGAGTCTGTGGTTTTGTTGTTGTTTTTTTTTTTTCCTTTCAAACTGGCTCAGCACCAGCACCAGCTCAGAGAGAGGGAGAGAAAAACAATTCTTCAAACGTGATCCTTGGTACTTGATTAAAACGCTGCCAGCCAGCCGAGGGAAGCCTGGGCTGCCAGAGGCTTCCGAGCGGAGTGAGTGGGCACGGTGCTGCTCATGGTCCTCCTCATCATTCTCATCCTCCTCATCCTCCTCCCCTGCTACGAGATCTGCTCCGTGGGCCTCATCTGGATATCCCCAATCTGTGAGAGACCACAGGGATGCTCAGGATCTGATGGGGATTCTGGGTGGGATTGTGCACTGGGGATCATATAATGGGAATTCTCTGGGTCTGGATTGTGCACTGGGATCTGATGGGAATGGAATCCTGGGTGGGATTCTGCACTGGGATCTGAACATGGGATCCTGCACCATGGGATCTTGCAATGGGGATCTGGGATGGGAATCCTGCACTGGGATCCTGGATGGGAATCCTGGATGGGATCCTGATGGGACGCACTGGGATCTGATGGGAATCCTGGGTGGGAATTCTGGGTGGGATTGTGCACTGGGATTTGCACTGGGATCATGAATGGGAATCCTGGGTGGGATTCTGCACTGGGATCATGAATGGGATCATGAATGGGAATCCTGGGTTGGGAATTCTGCACTGGGATCCTGCATGGGAATCCTGGATGGGATCCTGCACCGGGATCCTGGATGGGAATCCTGCACTGGGATCATGAATGGGAATTGAACTGGGAATCCTGGATGGAAATCTGGGTGGGATCCTGAATGGAATCCTGGATGGGATTCCTACACTGGGATCCTGCATGGGAATCCTGGGTGGGATCCTGCACTGGGATTGTGCACTGGGATCATGAATGGGTATCCTGCACTGGGATCTTGCACCAGGATCCAGTACTGGGGATCCTGAATCGTAATCCTGGCATTGGGTCCTGGATGGGATTGCACTGGGATCATGAATGGGTATCCTGGATGGGAATCCTGAATGGGAATCTTGGGTGGGAATCCTGGGAGGGATTGTGCACTGGGATCCTGGATGGGAATCCTGATGGATCTGTGGGAATCCTGATGGGATCCTGCCCCCAACAACCCACTCTGGTGCACCCCTGGGAGCGGGTCCAAACACCCTGGAGCTCTGGCAGTGCCCCAAAACCCTCTGGGGAGGAACCAGAAACAGCTCAGCCTCTGCTGGATCCACTGGGATGTGAAGAGCCTGAGCAGTGCATCCCAGGCAATCCCGAGAGACATGCAATCCCAGCAGACCAGAGCAATCCCAGACCAGCTGAGCACCATCCCAGAGCATCCCGAGCTGGCAGTGCCATCCAATCATTCCATCCCATCATCCTCCCAGACAATCCCGATCCGGCAGTAGACCATCCCAGAGCAATCCCAGAACAATCCAGACAATCCAAAGCCAGCTGACCTCCCCCCAAATCCCAAGCCCAAGCAGCCATCCCAGAACAATCCATCCTATTCCTCCAGATCCCAGCCTGAGCTGTGCCTCCCATCCATTCCCATCCCATCCCATCCATCCCATCCCATCCACTCCCATCCCATCCCATCCCATCCCATTCCATCCATCCATCCCCATCCCATCCCATCCCATCCCATCCATCCATCATCATCCCTCCCATCCACCCATGAGATCCAGCAGTGTAAACAACGTGATCCCGCTAATCCCCGGCACAGGCTCTGTAAGCTCCGGCTGATCCCACAGCGGCTCAGCCAGCCCAGGGCAGCCCAGCCCCACCCAACCCCCAGATCCCCCAACCCCAGCCTCCAGCCCCCCAGATCCCAGATCCCAGTCCCCTAATCCCAGCCCCCATTCCCGTATCCCTATATCCCTATCCCAGATCCCCAGATCCCAGGCCCAGACCCCTCCCCCCCGATCCAGATCCAACTCCCCCCAGTTGCATACCCCCACACCCTCCGCTATCCCCAGATACAATCCACATTCCCCTCACCCCCGATCTCCCAGATCCCCTATATCCCCAGATCCCCCATATTTCCCAGCCCCCCAGATCCCCAGCCCCCCAATCCCCTATATCCCCACGCCCCCCATATCCCCTATATCCCCCAGATCCCCCAGCCCCCCTGATCCCCGAAATCCCCATATCCCCAGCCCCCATATCCCCTATATCCCCCATAATCCCCCTATATCCCCAGCCCCCCATATCCCCCTATATCCCCCATATCCCCCTATATCCCCCAGCCCCCATATCCCCTATATCCCCCATATCCCCCTATATCCCCAGCCCCCCAGATCCCCTATATCCCCATATCCCCAGCTCCCCATATTCCCTATATCCCCTATATCCCCAGCCCCCCCATATCCCCAAGTCCCATCCCTACCTGCACGTGTGGAGGGGCACTGAGCACGTAGATGACAGCGTTGGCCATGTCCTCAGCTTTGAGGCACTGCAGAAACAAAGGGGTCAAGTCACCTCGGGAATGTCCCCACGGGGTCCCTCCTGTGCTGCCATCAAAAACGGGGTCAGAGAACGTCACTGGGGCGTGTCCAGAGAGTCAGGCCAGCAGGAAACACCCAATCCATGAAAAAACTAACGGAGAATGTGTCTGGTGCTGAGAATTCTTTGATGGTTGTGAATAAAATCGCTCGTGGCACGGAAATTCTGCCCGGCCAAAATCACCATCCTTATCAGAAATTGTGCCAGGAATTTCTGTGCCACTCCTCCTGTGCTGGCATCACATTTTCCCTGCAATGAGGATGTCACAGCCTGCAAAATGTCACAGCTGAGCCAATATTTATTGACAGAAACATCCAAATAACAGGAAAAATACAAAGAGTTGTATTTTAAAATTAAAACCTACACAAAAAATGTAAATACCAGAGCAAAATTTGAGGTTTTGGGGCTGAGATCTGGGAGCACTCAGCATTCTCTGGCACAATGAGACAGGAGAAAACTGTTCAATCACAATCAGAGCAAATTCCTCCAGGGAATTTATTCCCACCCTCCAGGGATTTTTCCCACCCCAGGAATTTGTTCCCACCCCTCCAGGAATTTGTCCCACCCCTCCAGGTCCTACCCGAATGCTCTCGTAGGTGGCAGCGGCTCTCTCGGGGTCGTTGTCGTGGAGTTTAAAAGCAAAACCTGTGTCTACCAGCCTGGAGATATGCACTGGAAAAAAAAAAAAAAAAAAAAAAAAAAAAAAGCAGAGCATTCCTAATAGATTTGTAATTGTTCTTTATAAAATATTCAATTAAAAAAAATTATATATAAAAAAAAAGAAATAAAGAAAAAAGGAGAGAAACTTTTTAGCACTGGAAAAGCCAGAAAAAACACACAAAAAAAATCAGAAAAAAAACCAAAAAAAAACAACAAACAACAAAAAAAGAGAAAAAAAAAGGAAAAAAAAAAAAACCCCAAAATCTTTTCTGGTTATTATCTTTTCCCACTCATTTTCCCATTTTTTAAGGGAGCAGACTTTGCTTTTAATGATTCCTGTGGCAGGTACCTCTGGTGGGTCCTTCCCTTTTCAAAAGCCCAGGAGGACCAAGAAATGAAGAAAAAGAGAAAGAAGCATGAAAAATCCTGGCTGAGAGCAAAAGCCCAGCACAACCAGAAAAAATCCTGGCTGAGAGCAAAGAGCCCAGCACAACCAGAAAAAATCCTGGCTGAACAACCAAAAAAAATCCTGGCTGAGAGCAAAGAGCCCAGCACAACCAGATCAGCTGATGCTGATTGACAGAAACATCCAAATGACAGAAAAAATACAAAGAGCTGTATTTTAAAATTAAAACCTGTATTTTAAAATTAATCCTGGCTGAGAGCAAAGAGCCCAGCACAACCAGAAAAATCCTGGCTAGACACCAGAAAAATCCTGGCTGAACAACCAGAAAAAATCCTGTCTGAGAGCAAAGAGCCCAGCACAACCAGAAAAATCCTGGCTGAGAAGAGCCAGCACAACCAGAAAAAATCCTGGCTGAGAGCAAAGAGCCCAGCCACACGAAAAACCTGGAGAACAACAGAAAAATCCTGGCTGAGAGCAAAAGCCAGACACCAGATCACTTGCTGAGACAGAAACACAGACGACAAGAAAAAATAAAACCTTAATATTGGCTGAGAGCAAAGACCAGCACAACCAGAAAAAATCCTGGCTGGACAAGAGCCCAGCACAACCAGAAAAAAAATCCTGGCTGAGAGCAAAGAGCCCAGCACAACCAGAAAAAATCCTGGCTGAACAACCAGAAAAAATCCTGGCTGAGAGCAAAGAGCCCAGCACAACCAGAAAAAATCCTGGCTGAGAGCACAACCAGAAAAAATCCTGGCTGAGAGCAAAGAGCCCAGCACAACCGAAAAAAAAAAACCTTGCTGAGAGCCAAGAGCCCAGCACAACCAGAAAAAATCCTGGCTGAACAACCAGAAAAAATCCTGGCTGAGAGCAAAGAGCCCAGCACAACCGGAGTGCCGCAACACCCCCAGACCACCCCAAAAACCGCTTCCCGGGCACAGCCTGGCACATTTTCCAGAGCATTCCCAGCCTGCTGAGCACTGTCCCCATGCCCACCCCGTGCCCCCCTGGTTGTGCCCCGGGCACAGGGGGTTCAGGGTGCCCCTGACACTCACTGTGGCTCGGATGTGGGTCCTGGCCTCGCGCAGCTCCTGCCGCAGTCCCTCGGTCAGCGCCGTCTCCGCGTATTTGGTGGCACTGTAGAAATGCACCACGGACTGGGGCACCACGCTGTGCCCGTTCATGCTGCAGACAGAGCACAGGGCACTGGGCTGGGGGTGCAGAAGGAGCCCCAAAATATTGATAAAACCCCCGTAGGGAGGATGGCACGGGGAGCTCTCTTCTGCTGCACAGAGAGGGTTATCCCTCTCTCCATGGTTGGAAATATCCCTTTTCTCCCTGGTTTGGTGTTACCCCTTTTCTCTGGTTTAGAATTATCCCTTTCTCCCTGGTTTGGGGTTACCCTTTTCTCCGTGGTTTGGGGTTATCCCTTTCTCCCTGGTTTCCTTTCCTCCCTGTTTGGTGTTCTCCTTTTCTCCCTGGTTTGAAATTATCCTTTTCTCCCCTGGTTTGGGGTTGCCCTTTTCTCCCTGGTTTGGGGTTATCCCTTTCCTCCCTGGTTTGGGTCCCTGGTCTGGAATTATCCCTTTCTCCCTGGTTTCCAATTATCCCTTTCTCCCTGGTTTGGAATTATCCTTTTCTCTCTGTTTTCGTGTTACACTTTCCTCAATGGTTTGGGGTTATCCCTTTTCTCCCAGGTTTGGAATTACCTTTTTCTACCTGGTTTGGAATTATCCCTTTCCCGTTCATGCTGCAGACAGAGCACAGGGCACCGGGCTGGGGGAGCAGCAGCAGGTATTTTTTTTACCCCAAAATATTGGTAAAACCCTGCAGGGAGGATGGCACGGAGCGCAGCATCACAGGGTGTTCTGGACACGGGTCAGACTCCTGGAACTGCTCCAGCTCTGCCCCTTACAAATGGTTCATATCATCCTTTCCTGGGTGGAAATAGCCCATTCTCCCTGATTTGGGGTTATCCCTTTCCTCCCTGGTTTGGGGTTATCCTTTCCTCCCTGGTTTGGTGTTACCCCTTTTCTCTCTGGTTTAGAATTATCCCTTTCCTCCCTGGTTTGGGCTTATCCCTTTCTCCCTGGTCTGGAATTATTCCTCTCTCCTGGTTTCCAATTATCTCTTTCTCCCTGGTTTGGAATTATCCTTTTCTCTCTGGTTTCATATTACCCTTTCCTCAATGGTTTGGGGTTATCCCTTTTCTCCCAAGTTTCCTTTTCTCCCTGGTTTGGTGTTCTCCTTTCCTCCCTGGTTTGGAATTATCCCTTTCCCATTCATGCTGCAGACAGAGCACAGGGCACGGGGCTGGGGGTGCAGAAGGAGCCCAAAAATATTGGCAAAACCCCACAGGGAGGATGGCACGGGGAGCTCCCCTCTGCTGCACAGAGCACAGCACCACAGGGTGCTCTGGACATGGATCAGACTCCTGGAACTGCTCCAGCCCTGCCCCTTAAAAATGGTTCATATCATCCTTTCCTGGGTGGAAATAGCCCTTTCTCCCTGATTTGGGGTTATTCTTTTCTCCCTGGTTTGAGGTTATCCCTTTCTCCCTGGTTTCCCTTTCTCCCCAGTTTGGAATTATCCTTTTTTCTCTGGTTTCGTGTTACCCTTTCCTCCCTGGTTTGGTGTTCTCCTTTCCTCCCTGGTTTGGAGTTACCCTTTTCTCCCTGGTTTGGAATTATCCCTTTCCCGTTCATGCTGCAGACAGAGCACAGGGCACCGGGCTGGGGGAACAGAAAGAGCCCCAAAATATCGGTAAAACCCCACAGAGAGGATGGCACGGGGAGCTCCCCTCTGCTGCACAGAGCACGGGCAGACTCCTGGAACTGCTCCAGCTCTGCCCCTTACAAATGGTTCATATCATCCTTTCCTGAGTGGAAATAGCCCTTTCTCCTTGGTTTGGGGTTATCCTTTTCTCCCTGGTTTGGTGTTATCCCTTTCTCCCTGGTTTGGGGTTATCCCTTTCTCTCTGTTTTCATGTTACCCTTTCCTCAATGGTTTGGGCTTATCCCTTTTCTCCCTGGTTTGGTGTTCCCTTTCCTCCCCGCTTTGGAATTACCCTTTTCTCCCTGGTTTGGAATTATCCCTTTCTCCCTGGTTTCCATTTCTCCCTGATTTGGAATTACCCTTTCCTCCCTGATTTGGAAATATACTTTTCTCCTTGGTTTGGTGTTCTCCTTTCCTCCGTGGTTTGGAATTATCCCTTTTCTCCCAGGTTTCCTTTTCTCCCTGGTTTGGTGTTCTCCTTTTCTCCCTGGTTTGGAATTATCCCTTTCCTGTTCATGCTGCAGACAGAGCACAGGGCACGGGGCTGGGGGTGCAGAAGGAGCCCCAAAATATCAGTAAAAACCCCACAGAGAGGATGGCACGGGAAGCTCCTCTCTGCTGCACAGAGCACGGGCAGACTCCTGGAACTGCTCCAGCTCTGCCCCTTACAAATGGTTCATATCATCCTTTCCTGGGTGGAAATAGCCCTTTCTCCCTGATTTGGGGTTATCCCTCTCTCCCTCGTTGGAAATATCCCTTTTCTCCCTGGTTTGGGGTTACCCATTTCTCCTTGGTTTTGTGTTACCCTTTTCTCCCTGGTTTGGAATTATCCCTTTTCTTCCTGGTTTGGGGTTATCCCTTTTCTCCCTGGTTTGGGGTTATCCCTTTTCTCCCTGTGAATTATCCTTTTTCCCTGATTTGCAATTATCCCTTTCTCCGTGGTTTGGTGTTACCCTTTGCTCCCTAGTTTCCCTTTCTCCCCAGTTTGGAATTATCCATTTCTCCCTGGTTTCCCTTTCCTCCCTGGTTTGGAGTTATCCCTTTTTTCCCAGGTTTCCTTTTCTCCCTGGTTTGGGGTCACCCTTTCCTCCCTGGTTTGGAATTACCCTTTTCCCCCTGATTTGGAGTTATCCCTTTCTCCCTGGTTTGGGGTTATCCCTTTCTCCTGGTTTGGAATTATCCCTTTCTCCCTGGTTTCCTTTTCTCCCTGGTTTGGTCTTCCCTGCTTCAAACCAAATCAAATTTGAAGCCTCAACCACCACAACCCTCAGCAAACCCCTCAGCATCACCACAACCTTAAATCCTTAAATCCAGATCTTAAATCCTTCCTGTAGGGCAAGGAAGAGCAGGAAGCCCCCAAGGCTGCTCCTCCAGCCCCAAGTGTGCTCCCCCAAAGGTGCTCCCCCAGCTCTCAGGGTGTTCCCCCATCCCCAAGGGTGCTACCCCTCCTCTAGGGTGCTCCCCATTCCCAAGTGCTCCCCCTTCCACCAGGTGCTCCCCCAGCCCCAAGATGCTCCCCCAGCCCCAAAGTGCTTACCCGCCCAAGAGTGCTCCCCCAGCCCCCAAGGTGTCCCCAAGGGTGTCCCCAGCCCCCAGGTGCTCCCCCTTCCCCAAAGGTGCTCCCCAGCCCCAAGGGTGCTTGCCCATCCTCCAGGGTGCTCCCCCAACCAAGGATGCTCCCCAGCCTCCAGATGCTCCCCCTGCCCAGGGTGCTCCCCAGTCCCCAATGGGCTCCCCAGCCCCCAGGTGCTCCCCAAAGATGCTCCCTCATCCCCAAGGGTGCTCCCCAGCTCTCAGGGTTTTCCCCATCCCCAAAGTGCTTCCCCATCCCCTACTGCTCCCAGATGCTCCCCCTCCCCAGAGTACTCCCCAGCCCCAAGGGTGCTCCCTTCCCCAAGGTGCTCCCCCAGCCCCAGGGTGTCCCCCTTCCCCCGGGTGCTCCCCCAGCCCCCCAATGGGTTCCCCAGCACCCAAGGGTGCTCCCCAAAGGTGCTCCCCAGCCCCTGTGCTCACCTGTTGATGTTGATGATGTGCCCATCGTCGATGTTCCTCTCCTTCATGGACTGATACGCCTCCCGGGTGCAGATGCTCACGGCCATCACATTGACCTGAGAGGGGACAAAAACAGCAAAAATGGAGCTGGCACCCCCTGGCTGGCACCCCCTGGTGTGCCCAGGGATTGGGGTATCAGTGCCAACCCCATCCCATTGCCAGGAGCAGCAGGAGAGGGAATTCTCCTACCCACAGCTGAGTTGGGATGGGGGGCACAACACCCAGGGGAGAGCAGAATTAAATTAAATTAAATTAAATTAATTAAATTAATTAAATTAAATTAAATTTGTTTTTATTTGATTGTTTGAAGGAAAAGCCCAAATTAACAGGGAGCAAACCCCTCCCCACGGGCAGCACCGTGGCCAGGACACAGAGCATTCACTGCAGGTAATTAGGTCAGCTCATTAACGAGGAAATCCCAGCTCCTGCACAGGCTCAGTGGCCACCAAAGAGCTCCTGGGGCCACCAAGCAAAGGTCACTTTGTGCCACGGGGACACCAGAGCAGGCAACAAGCCCTGGGGGTGTGACAGCCACGCTTTGTCACCGTCTGTGACATTTCCTTGGGGATCCAGAGCTCTCCAGGCTCCTGCCCTTTGGCCAGCACCCCACAGCCAGCAGGGCACAGCTCCCTGGCCATAAAACACAGAGCTCCCAGGAGATAAAAACCAGGAAATCCTCCCAGCTGGAATACAAAGGTGCAGAAATCTCAGCAGCAGAGCTGATGGCTGAGATTTGGATAATGGTTTGCACAGGAAGGATGTGGCCATCCCCTGGCAACTCCTGCCCGTGGTTTTGTCCCTCAGTGAGCAGGGTAGAAGGGTCTGAGCATGCTGCAGAAAGAAAAATATCCAGGAAAAAGTCATTTTCTGATGAATCAGAAGGCAGGAGACACCATAAACGGGTGGAGCAGCGAGGGATGGAGATGGGAGAGGGTTGGGGAAATAATGAATGAGATTAGGGCAGAGTAACTTGGACTTTGTGGCACGAAAGGAGCAGCAGGAGAGGGCAGTGCTCTGGGGGTCAGCTCCAGGATCTTTGGTCACCCCGAGGGTTCTGCCCTGCCCTGTCCTGTCCAGGGATGACCAGGGTGTGGAGGCAGTGCCAGGGGAGTGCCCAGCCCTGAGCAGTGCCCTTTGCTCCAAACAGCCAGGAGCTCCAGGATCAAACCAACCTTTACCCTGGAGCTGAGAATCACCAAGCTGGGAAAGGAGGAAAAGCAGCAGGGAGGGCAGCACCAGGGTCCCGAGGGCTGGAGAGGAGCCCAGAGCAGGCAGGGTTTGGGATCCCACAGGGAAAGGAGGAATCCCCGATTTGGGATGCAGATCTGGGATGCTGTGGGTGCACAAACCCTTTTTCACTGCCCAGGGTGCCCCAGGATGCTGATTTTGGGAGCAGCCACTCCCATCTCCCTGTGCCAAGGCCACTAGAGGGTAACATCACCCCAAAGGCTGGCACTGATGTTTTTCTGAACCCACAGCATCCAGAAAAACATCGGAGCTGGGGCTGCCTTTTCCCACCAGACTGAGTGGATTTTGGGGTGAAATCCCATTCCAAAGCACTGAAAAACCCAAAAACCTGCCTGGGAAATGAGCAAGCCCTGTATTGCTGACAAAAACACCCCCACAGCACAGAGAGCAGGGAGAGGATGCTGAGAGGGGAATCTGGAAGGAGACAGAGCCTCAAAGTTCATAAAAAATGCATGGGAGCAAAAATCAATTTACCAAAAAGGAAAAAAAAAATGCATTTCCCAGGGGACATTTCCAGAAAACATTTCCAGGGACATTTGCAGAAAATATTTCCAGGGACATTTCCAAGGGAAATTTCCATGGAAATATTTTCAGGGGATATTTCCAAGGGACATTTCAAGTGGATATTTCCAGGGGACATTTCCATGGAAACATTTCCAGGGGACATTTCCAGGGGATATTTCCAGAAAACTTTTCCATGGAGACATTTCCAGGGACATTTCCATGGAAATATTTCCAGGGAAATTTCCAAGGGACATTTCCATGGAGACATTTCCAGGGGACATTTCCAGGGACATTTTAAGGGGACATTTCCATGGAAACATTTCCAGGGATATTTCCAAGGGACATTTCCAGAAGGCATTTCCAGGAACGTTTCTAAGGGACATTTCCAGGGGATATTTCCAGAAAACATTTCCAGGGACATTTCCAAGGTAAACTTCCATGGAGACATTTCCAGGGACATTTCCAGAAAACATTTCCAGGGGACATTTCCAAGGATATTTCCAGGGGACATTTCCAGAAGGCATTTCCAGGAACGTTTCTAAGGGACATTTCCAGGGGAGATTTCCAGAAAACATTTCCAGGGGGACATTTCCAGGAGACATTTCCATGGAAACATTTCCAAGGATATTTCCAGGGACATTTCCAGAAGGCATTTCCATGGAGACATTTCCAGAAAACATTTCCAGGGATATTTCCAGGGGATATTTCCAGGGGGACTATTTCCAGGGGATATTTCCAGGGGACTATTTCCAGGGGAATTTCCAGGGGACATTTCCAGGGGATATTTCCAGGGGATATTTCCAGGGGATATTTCCAAGAGGGGAGGCTGCAGCCACCAAAGGGGCACAGAACAAAAGGGAAAATTGGGCTGAGCACAAAAAGCAAAGCCTGGGCTGTGCTCTGGAGCATCCCAGGGCTTTAAAAGGAGGGAGGAAGGGAGGAATTTCTTCAATTCCCACAGAAATCAGGAGTCAGCCCAGCAGCTGCTGGGAGGATGGTGCGAGGAGAGCAAACATCACCAGCACAGAGACAAAGCCGGGCTCTCCCAGAGATTTCACCAGAGCAGAGATTCCCAGATCATCCCTGGGAATAAAACATCCCCTGGTGCTGCCCTTGTGGGGTCACCCCACTGCCATCACCCCAAAGCAGCAGCCACGAGCAGGGGGACCCCACAGGCTCCCCAAGGACCAACACCATGGGAATGTCTGGTGCAGGACAGTCCCTGTCCGAAATCTCCTCCCAGAGGGACTGAGGGACACTCCCTGCTGACCACCAGAGTTAATGCCCTGCTGACCACCAGGGTTAGTGCCCAGGTGACCACCAGGGCTGACCAGTGCCCTGCTGACCAGTGCCCTGCTGCTCCCCAGAGCTGACCAGTGCCCTGCTGACCACCAGGGCTGACCAGTGCCCTGCTGACCACCAGAGTTAGACAGTGCCCTGGACATGCCCTGCTGACCACCAGATGACCAGTGCCCTGCTGACCAGTGCCCTGCTGCCCCCCAGGGCTGACCAGTGCCCTGCTGACCAGTGCCCTGCTGACCACCAGAGTTAGACAGAGCTCTGCTGACCCCCAGGGCTGACCAGTGTCCTGCTGACCCCCAGGGCTGACCAGTGCCCTGCTGACCAGTGCCCTGCTGACCACCAGAGTTAGACAGTGCCCTGCTGACCACCAGACGTTAGACCAGTGCCCTGCTGACCACCAGAACTGACCAGTGCCCTGCTGACCACCCCAGAACTGACCAGTGCCCTGCTGACCATTGCCCTGCTGACCAGTGCCCTGCTGACCCCCAGAACTGACCAGTGCCCTGCTGACCCCCAGGGCTGACCAGTGCCCTGCTGACCCCCAGAACTGACCAGTGCCCTGCTGACCAGTGCCCTGCTGACCCCAGAACTGACCAGTGCCCTGCTGACCAGTGCCCTGCTGACCACCAGAACTGGCCAGTGCCCTGCTGACCCCCAGGGCTGACCAGTGCCCTGCTCTCCCCCAGCTCATCCTCAGCTCCACTCCATTCCATTCTCCTCGAAGCCTCCATGGCAACGGGGGCCGGGGAGAGGCGGCCGAGCGGTGACCGGGGCTGGACGGACAAAGCCGAGCTCAGCTGGCCTTGGCTGCGGCCACAGCCGGGCCAAAACCCTAACGAGAGCTTAATTAGGCAGGACATGGCAGCTCCTGGCCGGGCAGAGGGAGGCTGAGCCTCAAAGCGCTCCTCTATTTGGCTGCAGCCCCAATTCCAGGCTGGACAGAGCAGCTCTGAGCCCACAGCTCCCAGCAGCTTTTCAAACTGGGATTTTCTTCACTGGGATGAGCTCCCAGAGCTGCTGGAGGAGCCCCAAGGGTTGCTCAGAGGTGGGAAAGCTCTGCTTCCTTCCACTCCTGGGAAGAAAATATCTCCGTGCACGGGAGGAGAAATCACTCGGTGAAAAGGGTCAGAGCCTCCCTGGACACAGCTGCAGGAGGGGACATCAAAAGGACACCAAAGCAGCCCCAAACCCCACTGCTGGGTGCAGGAAAGGACCCTCACACGGTGACAAAAACTGGTGAAAACTCAGAAAGGCACCAGGCAGCACCTGAGGACAGGAGCACCCAGGAGAAGCTGTAAATGGGACGGGCACAACTCCCATTTCTCTCATTCTCCTCTCTTTCTCATTTTCTCATTCTCATTTTCATTTTCTCATTTTTTCATTCTCATTTCTCTCATTCACACCTGGCCCTGAGCAGATGAGGGGCAAAAATCAAGCTGTAAAGACAAAAAGCATTACAGCTTTTAAAGCCAAAAAGAATCTGCCCATTTTTATGGGATTTAGCTGCCAACATTCCCTTTCCTGTTCTGTCAGGCACAGAGCCGTGGCTATCAGACAAAGATCCATGGCTAGCAGACACAAAACCATGGCCAGCAGACACAGATCCATGGCTAGCAGGGACAGAGCAGGCACAGATCCATGGCTAGCAGGGACAGAACCATGGCTAGCAGACACAGAGCTGTGGCTAGCAGGGACAGAGCCATGGCTAGCAGGCACAGAGCCATGGCCAGCAAACACAGATCCATGACCAGCAGACACAGATCCATGGCTAGCAGGCACAGAGGCACAGATTGGCTAGCAGAGGCAGCAGACACGCCATGGCTACAGACAATACATCAGCAGCATCCATGACCAGACAGGTACAGCAGATCCATGGCTAGCAGGGTCAGAGCTGTGACCAGGATGGACAGAGCCGTGGCTAGCAGGCACAGATCCATGGCTAGCAGACACAGATCCACCCTGGCTAGCAGACACAGATCCATGGCTAGCAGACACAGAACCATGGCTACTAGACACATATCCATGGCTAGCAGGCACAGATCCATGGCTAGCACGCACAGATCCATGGCTAGCAGACTCCAGAGTCCATGGCTAGCAGACATCAGATCCATGGCTAGCAGACACAGATCCATGAGCCAGCACGCACAGATCCAGTGGCCAGGTCAGGCCGTGAGCAGGAGACAGAGCACAGATCCATGACCAGACCATCGCACAGATCCATGGCTAGCAGACAGATCCATGGCTAGCAGGCACATGGACCAGCAGCGACACAGATCCATGGCTAGCAGACACAGATCCATGACCAGCACGCACAGATCCATGGCTAGCAGACACAGATCCATGGCTAGCAGACTCAGATCCATGGCTAGCAGGCACAGATCCATGGCCAGCAGGCACAGATCCATGGCTAGCAGACACAGATCCATGGCTAGCAGGCACAGATCCATGGCCAGCAGACTCAGATCCATGGCTACCAGACCCAGAACCATGGCTACTCACATCAATCATGGTCCTCCAGCCCTCGGTCCTGCCCGACAGCAGGGGCTCAGGCCGTGCCAGCCCCGCGTTGTTGATGCAGACGTCCACGCCCTGGTGCAGCGTGCGGATGGCCGAGAACATGGACAGGATCTCCTCCTCGTTGGACAAATCACACTTGTACGGGATCAGCGTGCCCGGGTAGCCCGCGCTCTGACACTCGGCGGCCAGCTTCTGGGGAGAGATGGAGAGAGAGGTCAGGATGGGGGAAATATCCATGGGATGGGGGAAATATCAATGGGATGGGGGAAATATCCATGGCATGGGAGCAAAACCATCAGGGATGGGGGAAATATCCATGGGATGGGGGAAAATCCATGGGATGGGGGAAAAACCATCAGGAGGGGGAAAATCATGGGATGGGGGATATTATGGATGGGGAAAAGCATCAGGATGGGGGATATCATGGGATGGGGGAAATATTGATGGGATGGGGGAAATATTCATGGGATGGGGGAAATTGACAGGGAGGGGGAAATATCTGGGATGGGAAAACGATGGGATGGGGGAAATATCATGGGATGGGGGAAATACCAGGATGGGGGAAACATCAGGGATGGGGAAATATTGATGGGATGGGGGAAAATAGCATCAGGATGGGGGAAATATCCATGGGATGGGGGAAATATCAATGGGATGGGGGAAATATCGACAGGGATGGGGAAATATTGACAGGGATGGGAGAAATATCCATGGGATGGGGGAAAAACCATCAGGATGGGAAATATGCAGGGGAGGAATAAGGGTGGGAATATCGATGGGATGGGGAAATATCGGATGGGATGGGGGAAATACTGACAGGGAGAGGGGAAATATCATCAGGGATGGGGGAAATTTCATCAGGGAGCGGGAAAATATCAGGGATGGGGAAAAACATGGGAAAGGATATCCAGGGAAAATGGGGAGAGGGGAAAATCTCAGGGAGGAAACATCAGGGAGAACTGTAGGGGGGGGAAATATTCAGGATGGGGATGGAGAGAAACATATATGGTTCGACGGATGGGAAAATTTGATGGGATGGGGGAAAATAGCATCAGGATGGGGGAATATCCATGGGATGGGGAAATATCATGGGATGGGGAATATTGACAGGGATGGGGGAAATACATCGGGATGGGGAAATGATCAGGGATGGGGAAATATATGGGCTGGGGGGAAAACATCAGGGATGGGGGAAATATCAATGGGATGGGGGAAATATCCAGGTCATGGGATGGGGAAATATCAGGATGGGAAAATTCAGGATGGGAAATAGGGAAGGAAATATCGTTAGGAGGGGAATACAAGGGAGAGGGGAAGCCATGGGGAGAGGGAAAAGTCGTCAAAGGCTCCAGGGAGGAAATTGCAGGAGGGGAAATATATAGGGATGGGAAACACTCGGCAGTGGGATGAAGGGAAATTCACAGGGAGGGGAAAATCATCAGGGATGGGGGAAATATAGGGAGGGGAAATATAAGGATGGGAAATATCCATGGGTGGGGGAAATATCATGGGATGGGGGAAATATATGGGGGGGAAATATGGACATCAGGGATGGGGGAAATTTATGGGATGGAAATGGGAAAACCATGGGATGGGGGAAATATCAAGGAGGGGAAATATCGACAGGGAGGGAATATACAGGGATGGGGAAATTCATGGATGGGGAAAAATCAGGGATGGGGAAACATCAGGGAGGGGAAAATCGTGGGAGGGGGAAAATATCATCAGGGAGAGGGGAAAGAGCCATGGGGAGAGGGGAAAAGTCGTCAGGAAGGGGGAAACATCAACAGGGAGGGGGGAAACATTGTCAGGGAGGGGGGAAATATAATCAGGGATGGGGAAAAACCATCAGGAATGGGGGAAACATAATGAGAAATGGGGGAACACCATCAGGTGGGAAAAAAAAACACCACCAGGAAGGAAAAAGCCAGCCCCCAGCCTCGTCGTGGAGCAGCTTATCCAGCCGCTTCCTGAAAAACACAGCCCAGGACTAACCCAGCCCAGGCTGAAAAGCAGGCACTGGGGAAGGATCGCTGGGTGCTAATGAAGAAAAAGGAGATGTGGATATCCAGGAGAGGCTGAGAGCTTCACCCTGTGAGTTTTTGAACCTGAGGATGCTCTCAGCGCTCACCCATCAATCCTGCTCAAAGTGGGCAGAGCTGGTAAAGCACAAATAAATCCTGCCCTGGCACCGGGCTCCGGGTGTGCCTGACAATTCCTCATCAGCCAGGACCAACAATTCCACCCAACAGACCGAATTTTGCTGGGCTGGGCGATCAAAAAGAAGGGCAAGAGCCACTGCTGCCTCCCCAGGATGCCCTTTAGCCCTGACAGTAATGAGAGGAGGCAGCTCCTCCCGGGGACGGCGACAGTGACAGGGACAGTGACAGCGCCCAGCCACATGATGTTTGGCTCCGGCGGGGACACGGGCTGGGTGTAAAACTCACTGAATGACCCGAGGGGACAAAGAATTCGTGTCCCCCGAATCAACTGTGGGGACACGGGCTCGGTGTAAAGCTCCCCCCGAACTGCCCATGGGGACACGGGCTCGGTGTGAATCACCCCGAATCACTCCCGGGGACACGGAATGGGTTCAAAGCTCCCCAAATGACCCGTGAGGACACGGGGTCGGTGTGGAAGTCCCTAAATTACCGGCGGGGACACGGGCTCGGTGTAAAACTCACCGAATCCCTCCGGGGACATGGGCTCGGTGTGAATCACCCCGAATGACCCGCGGGGACACGGGCTCGGTGTAAAACTCGAATTACCGGCGGGGACAGGGGCTCGGCACAAAGCTCCCCGAATCACCCATAGAGACATGGGATCGGTGTAAAACTCCCTGAATCAACTGTGGGAACACGGGATCGGTACAAAGCTCCTCAAATCACCGGCGGGACACGGGATCGGTGTAAAACTCCCCCTGAATTACCGGTGGGGACACGGGCTCGGTGTTAAACTCCCCGATTCACCCGTGGGGACACGGGCTCGGTACAAAGCTCCCCAAATCACCCGTGGGGACACGGGCTCGGTGTAAAACTCCCGAATTACCGGCGGGGACACGGGCTCGGTGTAAAACTCACCGAATCCCTCCGGGGTCAGGGGATCGGTGTGAATCCCCCCGAATCACCCGTGGGGACACGGAATCGGTGTAAAACTCCCCAAATCACCCGTGAGGACATGGGGTCGGTACAAAGCTCCTCAAATCACCGGCGGGGACACGGGATCGGTGCGAAAGTCCCGGAATCAGCCGTGGGGACACGGAATCGATGTAAAACTCCCTGAATCACCCCAGGGACACGGGCTCGATGTGAATCTCCCCGAATCACTCCTGGGGACATGGAATCGGTGTAAAACTCCCCGAATCAACCGTGGGGACACGGGGTCGGTGTAAAACTCCCCAAATCACCGGTGGGGATACGGGCTTGGTGTAAAACTCTCCAAATAACCCCGGGGACACGGGCTCGGTGTAAAGCTCACTTATTCACCCGAGGGGACACGGGCTCGGTACAAAGCTCCTCAAATCACCGGCGAGGACACGGGATCGGTGTGAAAGTCCCCGAATGACCCGTGGGGACACGAAAGCGGTGTAAAACTCCCCAAATCCCCCCAGGGACACGAGCTCGGTGTAAAACTCCCTGAATTACCGGTGGGGACACGGGCTCGGTGTGAAATTCCCCAAACCACCCGCGGGGACACGGGATCGGTGTAAAACTCCCCGAATTACCGGTGGGGATACGGGCTCGGTGTAAAACTCCCCAAATCACCCGTGGGGTAAAAGTCCCTGAATTACCGGCGGAGACACGGGCTCGGTACAAAACTCCCCCCGAACCGCCCCGGTGCCCCCTGCCCTGGCACCCACAGGGACACGGGGACGGTCCGGCGGTGTCACCGGAGCTCTGTCCGTGCCACCGGCAGCATTCCCACCCGTCCAGCTCCTCCCTGCACCCCAGAACTGCGATTTCCAGCGTTTTCACCCGAAATTTCCCGGCGCGGGGATCTCCCGGGGTTTGGGGATCTCAACCCAAAACAAGCCCGGGGTTTTGGAAACCATAACCCAAAACCAGCCCAGGACTTTGGGGGGATCACAACCCAAACCAGTCCGGGGTTTCAGGAATCCCAACCCAAAACCAGCCCAAGGTTTGGGGATTCCACCCCAAAACCAGCCCGAGGTTCGGGGATCACAACCCAAAACCAGCCTGGGGTTTCAGGAATCCCAACCCAAAACCAGCCTGAGGTTTGGGGATCACAACCCAAAACCAGCCCAGAGCTTTTGAAGGATCACAACCTAAAACCAGCCCAAGGTTTGGGAATTCCACCCCAAAACCAGCCCAAGGTTTGGGGATCTCAACCCAAAACCAGCCTGGGGTTTTGGAAACCATAACCCAAAACCAGCCCGGGGCTTTGGGGAATCACAACCCAAAATCAGCCCAGGGCTTTGGGGATCAAAATCCAAAATAAGCCTGGGGTTTTGGAAACCATAACCCAAAACCAGTCCAGAGCTTTGGCGGGGATCACAACCCAAACCAGCCCAGGGTTTGGGGATCCCAACCCAAATCCAGCCTGGAGCTCTGGGGATCAAAATCGAAAACCAACCCGGGGCTTTGGGAACCACAACCTAAGACCAGCCCAGGGTTTCGGGGATCTCAACCCAAAACCAGCCCGGAGTTTCAGGAATCCCAACCCAAAACCAGCCCAGAGCTTTGAGGATCTCAACCCAAAACAAGCCCGGGGTTTTGGAAACCATAACCCAAAACCAGCCCAGGACTTTGGGGGGATCACAACCCAAACCAGTCCGGGGCTTTGGGGAGCACAACCCAAAACCAGCCTGGGGTTTGGGGATCCCAACCCCAAAACCAGCCTGGGGTTTCGGGAATCCCAACCCAAAACCAGCCCAGAGCTTTGAGGATCCAACCAAAACCAGCCCAGGTTTGGAAACCATAACCAAAAACCAGCCCGGAGCTTTGGGAGGATCACAACCCAAACCAGCACGGGGCTTTGGGGATCCCAACCCAAATCCAGCCTGGAGCTCTGGGGATCAAAACCGAAAACCAACCCGGGGCTTTGGGAACCACAACCTAAGACCAGCCCAGGGTTTCGGGATCCCAACCCAAAACCAGCCCAGGGCTTTGGGGATCAAAATCCAAAACAAGCCCAGGGTTTTGGAAACCATAACCCAAAACCAGCCTGGAGCTTTGGGGACCAAAATCCAAAACCAGCCCAAGTTTTGGGGATTCCAACCCAAAACCAGCCCAGGGTTTCAGGAATCCCAAAACCAAAACCAGCCCAGGGCTTTGGGGATCCCAACCCAAAACCATCCCGTGATTTTTGGGAATCACAAAATATATTCCTTTCCATCAGAGCATGCGCTCAGCAAAACATTGAGGGGGAAAAAACTGCAAAAGCAGCGTTTAGAAAATTCAAGGCAGCACAAAGAGGCGCTGGGAAGCTCTAAACTGCTCCAAAAAGGGGGCTGTGTTCCTACAGAGAGACAGGAGGGAAAAATGGGCAAAGGCTGCGGGGTCTGGACAGCAGAGCTCTGATCCTGGAGCTGCCCATTCTTTTTTCCCACTCAGACTCCAGCTACACCAAGAAAAGGGAATTTTTGGCAGAAAACCTCAAATCAAACCTCTCTCCAAACCTCTCTCTCCCTGCCTGGTGTCTCCTGGATCCTTTCATCTCTCAGGCTGTGCTGCTGCTCATAAATTCCCTTTGAAAACTCAGCGTGACACCCAGGCAGGGCTGAACCGTGCACAGATAAAGAGCCATCACCGACTCTTCAAAGAGACATCAGCTGCTGCAAAGTTGGCAAGAGACTTTTGAAAAGCAACTCTCTGAAAAAAAAAAAAAAAAAAATAAAAAAATCGCAGGGTTGCTTTTCAGAGCATCCATTAAGTCACTCAAAGCCATGCTCGTTCCATTTTGAGTGCTCCACATGCATGAGGAAAAAAAAGAAAAAAGGGAAAATGCTGCTTTTCTAGATTTCATAAACTGCTGGGGAGTGAGCAGGTAAGGCAACAGAAATACAGAAAGTGCAGCAGCTGGAGATGAAAATCTGAAATGAGAATGGTTTGGGTTGGAAGGGACATTAAAGGTCACCCGGTGCCACCCCCTGCAATGGCAGGGACACCTTGGAGCATCCCAGGGTGCTCCAAGCCCTGTCCAGTTTGGCATTGGACACTTCCAGCACCTCTGTACCACACCAGCATCTCTGACATGATGGAAATGTTCAGCCAGATCCCAGTGTGAAGGGATAATTCACATTTATGGGATGGATTTGCCATGCTAAGAAAGCACCAGTCCTGCCCTGAAGGGGTTAATGCTCCCTGTGCACTGTATTAATATTCAGTGCTGCTAAAATGGTTTTACAGAGTTAATTGATACAAAAATGTTAAAGGGGGGGGGGGAAAAAAAAAAAAAAAAGGGTCACAAAGGGTTTTACTTGGCAAACCATCCCATCAACTTGAGCCACATTTCCTTCAGAAGGAGCCATCAGGTGATTTTGAACCTAACACAGCTTTTTGTGTCCCATTGACTGAGCTCGGGCTCAAACACAGAGAATCCACCTGGAAAAGCACCAGAGCCACCTCAATTATCTTCTCTGTCTGAAGGAAAGGAAGGAGAAAAATTCCAGCAAACAGCATCCCAGCTGTGAGAGGAACCTGTGGGTTTCCAGCCCTTTCATTGCTCTGACTGGCAGCTCTGAAGCTGCTTTTAATTAAGATTTAATAACAGTTTTAATAGAATGTACAGTGACTAAAGCACTGGAGTGAGGATTGTTTATTTAAGCTCCGTGACCACAGCAGAGTCAGAGCTGTGTCCCACTGTCAGATGGAGAGAATCACACTGAGCACCCCCAGCCCACACCATCCAAGGATAAATATCCCCCCAAGATTCTCCCCAGGAGAAACATCCTCTAAACTGGCTCTGGCTGGGCTGTCCCATCTAACCCTTAACATCCCAGGACATGCTTTTACATCCCAGCACATGATTTTGCATCCCAGGACATCTTTTAACATCCCAGGACATATTTTACATCTCAGAATATATTTTTACGAACATCCAGGACATATGTTTAACATCAGATATATTTTAACATCCCAGAACATATTTTAATATCCCAGCACATGTTTTCACGTCCCAGGACGCATTCTAATATCCCAGCACATGTTTTAACACCCGAGGACATGTTTTTAACATCCCAGGACATGGACATGTTTAACATCCCAGAACATGTTTTACATCCCAGGACTTATTTTAACATCCCAGGATTTAACATCCCAGGACATGTTTTAACATCCTAGAACATATTTTAACATCCTGGGACATGTTTTTACATCCCAGGAACATGTTTTACCTCCCAGGCACATTTTACATCCCAGCACATGGTTTAACACCCCAGGACACGTTTTACATCCCAGCACATGTTTTAAAATCCCAGGACATGTTTTAACATCCCAGGAGATTTTTAACATCCCAGGACAAGTTTTAACATCCCAGGAGGTTTTTAACATCCCAGGACAAGTTTTAACATCCTAGGACATATTTTAACATCCCAGGACATGTTTAACATCCCAGGACACGTTTTAATATCCCAGCACATGTTTAACATCTCAGGAAATGTTTTTAACATCCCCAGACATGTTTTACACCCCAGGACATGTTTTAACATCCCAGAACACGTTTAACATCCCAGGACATGTTTTTACACCCCAGGACATATTTTAACATCCCAGAACATATTTTAACTTCCCAGAACATATTTTAACTTCCCAGCACATGTTTTAACATCCCAGAACATGTTTGACATCCCAGCACATGTTTTAACATCCCAGAACACATTTTAACATCCCGGGACATGATTTTACATCCCAGGATATGGGCATGTTTTACCTCCCAGGCCACATTTTAATCCCAGCACATGTTTTAATATCCCAGAACGTACTTTAACTTCACAGAACATATTTTAACTTCCCAGCACATGTTTTAACATCCCAGAACATGTTTTACCCCCCAGCACATATTTTTACACCCCAGAACATGTTTTACACCTCAGAACATGTTTTACCCCCCAGCACATGTTTTTCGCAGCTCCCTCAATCCCCATTTTCCAGTGTCACACACAATCCAAAGCACTCAGGAGGTCCCTGCCGGCCCAGCCCCTCCCCATAAGGACACTTTTACATTTTCCCTGTTTGCTCGGGGCTGTCGTGGGGGAGGAGGTGACACTGCTGTCACCGTGACAGCTCATTAGAGCGATATCAGTGCCCTGCACAGACACCCTTCCTGCCTCCTCAGGCCCCAAACACCGTGCTCAGGGCTGGAGCCGCTGTCTGGCATCCTTGGCATCCTCCAGAGGGGTCAGTGCGGATCCGGGAGTCAGATCCAAACAGCCGGGGAGCCTCCCGTCTGCGACCAGACTCGCTGCCCAGCCTGCATCTGAAAAAGTACATTCCAAACCAGGTGCGGATGCAATGTGTCAGTCCCTGACGGGGAAAGCCTACGACACCGGAGAACCCGGAGCCCCGGGGACGCCTTCTGTCCCAGCCTAGCAGCCAGCAATGCACCGCACTCCCGTCCGCGGCGTCAGCTGGACGAAGCATCCAAACAGCTCGCAGCCCCCGTGTGCCATTTCCACCTGGAAAAAAAGCTTAATTTTTATTAAATCAACCCCCTAAACCGGCAGTGATGGTTTGGGATGCCCTGAAAATGAAAGGTGTGGTCAGATGTCCGTGGAAAGCGGCGTGAATAACCCACATAACCGAGTACATCCCGGGTGAGAACGGCCTGGGAGGGTTCCTGGGGATACCAGACCCTGTTCTGGGATTGTCCCAGTCCCTCCCAGCCCAGCCCAGGACAATGAACGAACCGCACTTCCGAGCGGGGGTCCCCGGGGTCAGTGCCGGGGTGGGGATCGCTGCCAGCAGATCCCAAAACACCAGCTCGAGGGGCAGAGCCCAGCCCCAGCTTCTGCCCAGCACCCTCAGACCCTGGCATGAGCCTCCTGTGCCATCTCCACCTGGAAAAAAAATCGTTTATTTTGATTAAATCAACCCCCTAAACCGGCAGCGATTTTTGGGATGCCCGGAAAATGCAAGGTGTGGTCAGATGTCCGTGAATAACCCATATAACCGAGTACATCCAGGGTGAGAACGGCTCGGGAGCGCTCCTGAGGATACCAGACCTTGTTCTGGGATTGTCCCAGTCCCTCCCAGCCCACCCAGTCTTCCAGGCCACAGGAAATGAACACACCGCACTTCCGAGCGGGGGTCCCGGCACCACCGGGGTCAGTGCCGGGGTGGGGATCGCTGCCAGCAGATCCCAAAACACCAGCTCAGGGGGCACAGCCCAGCCCCAGCTTCTGCCTGGCACCCTCAGACCCTGGCATGAGCCTCCTGTGCCATTCCACCCGGAAAAAGCGTTAATTTGGATTAAATCAACCCCCTAAACCGGCAGTGATTTTTGGGATGCCCTGAAAATGCAAGGTGTGGTCAGACGCCCGTGGAAAGCAGCGTGAATAATGAACCCATATAATGAATAACCCACATAACCGAGTACATCCCGGGTGAGAACGGCTCGGGAGCGCTCCCGGGGACACCAGACCTTGTTCTGGGATTGTCCCAGTCCCTCCCAGCCCAGCCCAGGACAATGAACGCACTGCGTTCTGAGTGGGGGTCCCCAGCACCACCGGGGTCACTGCCGGGATTGGGATCGCTGCCAGCAGATCCCAAAACACCAACTCGGGGGGCAGAGCCACAAAGCTTCTGCCCGGCACCCTCAGACCCTGGAATGAGCCTCCTGTGCCATTTCCACCTGGAAAAAACGTTAATTTGATTAAATCAACCCCCTAAACCGGCAGTGATTTTTGGGATGCCCTGAAAATGCAAGGTGGGGTCAGATGTCCATGGAAAACAGCGTGAATAATGAACCCATATAATGAATGACCTACATAACCGAGTACATCCACGGGTGAGAACGGCCGGGAGCGGTTCCTGGGGATACCAACCTTGTTCTGGATTGTCCCACCTCAGCCATCCAGCTCCCAGTCCAGAACAACGAACGCCCCGCGGCTCCGAGCGGCGCTCCCGGCAGCACGGCCGCATCCCGGGGATGGGTCCCGCTGCTCCAACAGCTCCAGAACAGCCTGCAATGCCGGTCCCCATCACCCCAGCTCGGCACTAGGACCCCTCCTGCACCCCCGGCGTGGCTCTGACCCTTCCCCGGGGCCGGGGATGCCGCTGCCGCCGCTTGCCAAGCCCCTAATCCCCGCGGGATGCTCTCGGTCCGGGAGGATTAACGGGTGCAGGGAGGGCACTGAGCCTCCCCCCGGGGCTCCCCGGCTCCAGAATCCGCCTGGCAGATCCTGAATTTTAGCCCAGCCCCGATTCGGGAGCTGCGGATGAGCGGGGGAGCATCCCGGAGCCGGGATCGGCAACCCCGGGGACAGTCACGGAATTTTCGGGATCCGTATTCCCAAGGACACTCACGGAGTTTTTGGGATCGGTATTCCCGGGGACACTCACTAGGATTTGAATTTTCGCGGATTCAGATCGAATCCATCCCGGGGACACTCATCGGATTTTGGGATCGGCATCCCCGGGGATTCACGATTTCGGTCGTACCGAGGAAACTCACGGAGTTTTGGGATCGGTATTCCCGGGGACACTCACGGAGTTTTGGGATCGCACGGGCACTCCGATGACACGAGGAGAACTCACGGAATTTTCGGGATCGGCATCCCGGGGCACAACATCAGGCGGATCGGTTTGCACTGGACCGGGAACTCACAGTTTCGGGATCGCACCCCGGGGACCACTCTACGGATTTTTGGGATCGGTATTCCGGGACACTCGGAGTTTTGGGATCGGCATCCCGAGGACACTCACGGAATTTTCGGGATCGGCATCCCCGGGAGACACTCAAGGAGTGTCCAGGATCGCTATTCCGGGGACACTCACGGAATTTTGGGATCGGTATTCCCGGGGACACTCACGGATTTTGGCATGCTCGGGGTAAGTTCCGGATCGACATCGGGACTACCGGATTTTATCTATTACGGGGACATCAGGATTTGATTCCCCGGTGAACACTCACTAATTTGGGATCGTATTTGGGAACCATCGAGTTTGATGTCCGGGAACTCCCGGACTTTTTGGAATCGGGTATTCCGGGACCACGAGCCGGCAGTTCGCGGATCCAGGATCGCAGCCGCTGCCAAATTCTGTTAAACCGGCAGAGGGGTGAACGCGCACGGAACGGTGATTTTCACAATCCGGTCCGCAATTAGAAATTCCGGGCACTGCACGGAAATTGGGAATTGCACAGAATCGGCCATTCAAGAAACGGGCAAAACTACCAGGGACAGATATCAGACATTTCACAGAAACCGGGTGTTTCACAGAAATCTGGCATTTCATAGAGTCTGGGGGCACAAACCTGTCTGGGACAGAAACTGGCATTTCACAGAAATTGTGCATTTCACAAAACCCGGGTATTGCACAGAAATCTGACATTTCACAGATCCCAAGGGCACAAACCCACCCTGAGACAGAAATTCTGGCATTCCATAGACCCCAGGCACAAACCCATCCAGAAGACAGAAATCTGACATTTCACAGTCCCTGGGGGAACAAACCCACCCTATGACAGAAACTGGACATTTCACAGAAAGCGGGTATTTCACAGAAATCTGACATTTCACAGAGGCTGGGGGCACAAACCACCTTCTGGGACAGAAACCTGCATTTCACAAAAACCGGGTATTTCAATCAGAAAATCTGGCATTTCACAGATCCCGGGGTCACAAACCCACCCAGGGGACAAAAATCTGGCAATTTCATAGAAAGCGGGTATTTCACAAAAAGAGGATTTCTCACGAAATCTGGCATTTCCACAGTCCTGGGGCACCCATCCAGGGACCAGAAATCTGGATTTAACGAAGGCAGTCTAAAGCAGTGTATTTACAGAATGGCATTATACACACACACTATTAGTGCAAGAGTCTGGGGGCACAAAACCAATGTCCAAGGGACAGAAGTGGACATTTACAGAAACTGGTGTTTCACAAAAAGAGGTATTTCACAGAAATTGGCATTCTCACAGTCTTGGGAACAATCCCCAGGGGACAAAAATCAGGGATTCATAACCCGAGGGACAGACCAACCAGGGAACAGAAATCTGGCATTCCACAGAATCTGGGGGCACAAACCCATCCAGGGAGAATTGGATTTCCAGAAGCAGTTTTCAATGCAGGTATTCACAGAAAGCTCAGACTGAGGGAAAACCCACCCTGGGACAGAAACCTGGCATTCCACAGAAACCTGGCTTTTCACAAAAACCGGGTATTGCACAGAAATCTGGCATTTCACAGCCCAGGAAACAACTAGGGTACATTTATCCACAGACTTGCAGCCAACCCAGGAGAATCTGAGCATTTACAAGTCTGGCACAAAGCTCAAACCCATAACCCTGGGACATCACAGAAATCTGGCATTTCACAGAAACCGGGTATTTCACAGAAATCTGACCTTTTACAGAGTCTGGGGGCAAAAAACCTGTCTGAGGACAGAAACCTGGCATTTCACAAAAACTGGGTATTGCACAGAAATCTGGCATTTCACAGAGTCTGGGGCACAAACCCATCCAGGGGACAGAAATCTGGGATTTCACAGAAAGCAGGTATTTACAAGAAATTGACATGTTAACAGGGTCTGAGGCAACTCAAACCGCACC
Source organism: Malurus cyaneus samueli (assembly GCA_009741485.1). Taxonomy (NCBI): domain Eukaryota; kingdom Metazoa; phylum Chordata; class Aves; order Passeriformes; family Maluridae; genus Malurus; species Malurus cyaneus. The sequence goes on from VKON01002658.1 coordinate 401,905, forward strand.
TGGGAGATAAATTGCCTTCAACCTCCCTGGGGGCACAAACCGCACCAGGGAACAAAACTTGGGATTTTCACAACCGAGGGCAAGCCACACAGGAGATAAATCTGGCATTCCACAGATCCCGGGGGCACAAACCCATCCAGGGCACAGAAATCTGGAATTTCACAGTCTCCAGGACAACAAGCCATCGATGGAGAGAAATCTGGCATTTCACAGACCTTGGGGGCACAAAACCACCCTGGAAAAAATCTGGATTTCCACGAAAGCAGGTATTCAGCAGAATCTTGACATTTCACAGAGTCTGAAGGACACAACCACGGGAGGTATAATCCTGATTTCACAGCATCCAAGGCACAAGCACCCTGGGACAAGAAACCTGGATTCCCGAAACCTGGCTTTTCACAAAAAGCGGGTTATTGAACAGAAATTGACATCTTCAAGACCCGAGGCACAAAACATCCTATGACAGAAAATGAACTGTCACAGAAAACCGGGTGTTTCACAGAAAATCTGACATTTCATAGAGTCTGGGGAACACCTTCACCTGGGGACAGAAGTTGGCATTTCAAAAATTGGATTTAAAAAAAACGGGTATTGCACAGAATCTGGCATTTCACAATCCTGGGCACAAACCCACCCTGGGGGCAATTCTGGGAATTCATAGAGTCTGTGGGCAAAATCACCAGGGGACAGAAATCTGGGATTTCACAGTCCCCAGGACACAAATGCCCATCCATGGGAGAGAAATCTGACATTTCACAGAAACCGGGTATTTCAAAAGAAATCTGACCAATTTAACAGAGTCTGAGGGGCACAAACCACCGGGACAGAAATCTGGCATTTCACAGAAAGCAGGTATTTCACAAAAAGCAGGTATTTCACAGAAATCTGGCATTTCACAGTCCTTGGGGGAACAAACCCACCCTATGGAAACGGACATCCGAAACTGTGTTTCATAGCAGTTTCACAGAAATGACATCAGAGCCGGTATTTCACAGAAATCCTGACATTTAACATCTAGGCAAAACCACCCTGGGATATCCTGATCACAGAATCTAGGCACAACATCTCCAGACAGAAACCGGGCATTCCCAGAAATCTGACATTTTCACAGAAAAACCGGGGTATTCACAGAATCTGGCATTTCACAACACCCGAGTTGGCACAAAACCATCCTATGACAGAAACTGGACATGTCACAGAAAAACCGGGTGTTTCACAGAAATCTGACATTTCATAGAGTCTGGGGGCACACCCACCCTGGACAGAACCTGGCATTTCACAGAAATTGGCTTTCACAAAAACCAGATGGTATTTCATCAGAAATCTGGCAATTTCACAGTCACTTGGGGGACAACCCACACTATGACAGAAATGGACATTTCAATAACCTGGTGATTTCACAGAAAGCAGGTATTTCACAGAAATCTGACATTTAACAGAGTCTGAGGGCACAAACCCACCCTGGGAGATAAATCTGACATTTCACACTCCCTGGGGGCACAAACCCACCCAGGGGACAAAAATTTGGGATTTCACAAACCGAGGCACCAGACACCACCGGGGATAAATCTGTGCATTTTCACAGATCCAGGGGCACCAAACCCTCCCAGGGCACAGAAATTGGGATATTTACAGTCCAGGACAGCACCACTCCACTGGGAAGAATCTGGATTCACCAGACCTTGGGGGCACAAATCCACCCAGGGGACAAAAATCAGGGATTTCATAGCGCGAGGCAAGACCACACCAGGGAACAGTAAATTTGGCATTCACAGACCTTAGATGGGCACAAAAACTTGGCATTTACAGACTTGGGGCACAATCCACCAGAAGACAGAATATCATGTGAAATCCCACAACACTCCAGGTGGGCACAGTCAGCACGAGGGATAAAACTCAGCTTCAGCACAGCCACATTTTCTGCAGAGTTTAAACCTAAAAAAAGCCCCAGAAAAAAAACACCTTCAGGTTTTCTACAGAGTGAGGCTGGGTTTTTTTCTCCAACCCCTGTTGTCTGGGAATTCTCCCTAAACCCAAAACCATCCAGGAATTCTCCTGCACAGCCCTCCCACCTTCCCAGGACAGCTGACAGGTTTTACACAGGGAAACTGAGGACAACAGCCATCTAATTCTCCAAATCCCAAAACAGGCCTCAGTTATATGGAGGCACAGGGAAGGGGGGCTGCCCTAAAAACACATTCCTAAAGCATTTTTTGGGGTGGGAAAGAGGAGAAAATCAACATGGATTATGCCCCCTGAGTTTCAAGGCCGAGGAAAATGCTGGGGAAAGCAATTATGGGATCTCACAGCAATTATGGGATTTTGGCTGTTTGTCAGGGAAGGAGCTGGCCAGGGACAAGTGGCAATCAAAGCACTCCAGGGCTTGAGACCCCAAAAAACAAAGAGGCAAGGAGACCTGAAGGTCACTCCCTGGCCAGGGCGTCTTTTGGATCATCTCGCTCCTCCTGCTTAGGATTGGATCCTGTGCATGTTTTGGGATCATCCTGCCTCCTCCTGTGCTCTGAGTGGGGATCCCTGTTGTTTTGGAATCATCTGCTCTCCTGCTTTAGGATTGGGTGATCGCCTGTGCTTTTGGATCATTGCTCCTCCCTGCTTTAGATTGGGGATCCTGGTGCTTTTTGTGAGGATCACCCTGTGAGCCCCATCCAGTGCTGGGCAGAGGGACAGACCCCAGACCCAGGGGGAGCCAAAATTAGAACTGAGTGACCTCAAAACCACCAACGTGAGTAATTAAACACCACAATCAGGTGCTGTGAAACAATTAGCTGTTAATTACCCTTTTGATGCTTGCAAAAGCGCTGAATAAAATTCTATGACTATCCAGTTAGTTAAATTACTAAATTAAAAATACAGCTGATAATTATATGTTGCTAATCACACTAAAAAACTTATAGCAATAATTAAAAAGTATATATTAATAATAATAAATAATTAAATATTAAAAAGATAATAATAAAGAGATATTATTATAATAATAATTTAAGCAATTGATTATATTTTAATATATAAAAGTTTTATATTTTCCTTATTATTAATAATGTATTAAAGTTTTCAAAATAAGCTTCATAGCCTTGTAGCTAAAATGATAATTATATGTATACGCTTCCTGTGAGCAAACCAAGCGGGGTCCCCACATAACCTCCTTTCAGTTTAGGTGAGCAGGATTGTGGAAATGACAGCAGAGCCTACAAAAGGATGCTCAGATCCACGGGGAAGGCTCAGCTCCTTCCTCCTCCTCCTCCTCCTCCTCCCTGGCAGGGAAGGGATGCACGGAGCTGCCCAGAGCTGCACTGAGTGCTCATCTTATCACAGGCTGCTCCCTGAGCAAGATCCAACCTTGAGAAAGCAGAGCCTGGCTGTAAATGTTACCTTTGATCAATACCTGTCACCGGTGTGCTGGAATTAATTGGTTAAACCTTGTATCTTAAGCCAGGTTTATTGCTTCCTGCACGGCTCTGCTCACAGCAGGGGTAGAAATAAAATGGATTTGTGTCAGAAAAGCACATGCCCATGGTGGGCTGGTCATGCCAGAGGAAGGTGTTCAAGGGATGGAGGAGCTGCTGGAAGATTTCCATTGGGAGTGTCCCCACATGGAGCATCTCCCATCAGTGACAATCCCAGAGCTCTGGGATGGATGGAGGGAGAGCACCTGCCAGCCCTCCTGCCATTCTCTATCAAATAAATTCATTTTAATTATTAAACAGCCACATCCCCAAGACGAAAGCTGGAAAGTCCTCATGACCCCAGCTGCCCACTGTCAAAAGAGCACATTCACCAAACCATCCATCGTGACAATCGCAAGGGCTCTGACACATGGATGGAGGGAGTACCTGCCATTCCCTATCAAATAAATTCATTTTAATTATTAAAAAAAAAGCAATCTCAGAAACAACTCCAGAGAAAAGCTGGAAAGTCCCTCAGTAACCCCAGCTCCCACTTCTAAAACAGAGTCACCACAAACCCTCCCAATCAGTGACACATCGGCAGGCCTCTGACACACTATGGATGAGGGAGAGCACCTGTAGCTTTTCTGCCTTCTCCCTTATTTCCAAAAAATAATTATTTATAATTATTTTAAAAAAAAAAGCAAATCCTGATTCAGAAACAACTCCAGGAGAAAAGCTGGAAAGTCCCTCAGTAACCCCAGCTCCCACCTCTAAAACAGACCCCACACTCACCACAAATCCCCCCAATGAGTGACAATCGCAGGGCTCTGGGATGGATGGAGGAAAAGCACCTGCCAGCCCTTTTGCCATTCCCTATCAAATAAATTCATTTTAATTATTAAAAAAGCAATCCTCAGAAAAAATGCAAGAGAGCTGTAAGTCCCTCAGTGACCAGTCCACTCTCAACAGATCCACACTACCACAAATCGTCCCAATTCCTTCCCCACCCCAGGGAACAGCCCTGCAAAACAAAACTCACATTTCTCACTGAATAAAACACCAGAGAGGAGTTTGCCAGCCAGGAATGGGGGGAACATTTTATCCACCCAAATATGCAATGTGTGCGTGCTTGTGTGCTTTTTCAAGAAGTCAGACACGAAATACAAATTCCTGGAAAACACGAGGAGCAGGGAAATCGAAGAATACCCACGTGGGTGTAAATCTCAGCAAATCTGTGCGACCCCAGGGGCAGCAAGGGGGTCCCTACGAGGGTGATCATCCCCCAAGCAGCAATTTTCTGCTGAGAAAAAATGGGTGATCACCTCTTCCAAGCTGCTGAGAACGCTTGGCTGCTTCATTAAAGCTCCTGACTTGGAACGCGTGGCGGTGTCTGGAGAGCAGCAAACACTCACTGAGCACACGCCAAAAAGTCCTTGACAGCTGTTAGTGGCTGCAGGCTCTGCATTTAAAACAAGCCTTCAACCTGAATTACCTCCTGGCATGCCAAAGGAAAGTAAAGCCATTTTAATTATATTTTATTCCTCGATGTCTGACTGGTGGAGTTACTGTCTGGTGACCCACATGAGGCGTCTCCTGTCATGGCCACTGAAAGGAGAAAAAAAAACCCCAAAAAGATCATTCTGCAGGCTTGTTTTTTTTTTTTTTGTTTTTTTTTTGGTGAGCCATTAACGTTTTTATTTCAGAAGTCAAATGAAGAGCACTGGAGTTGTGACACGGCTTTAATGCCAAACACGCAACTTTGCAAATCCTTCGTTATCTTGCCTCAAGCCTTTATCTGATTTTCCAAGAGATTAAGAAATCTTGACATAGCATTTATTGCCCGAGCTAAATCCCCACCAGACAACCTGCTCTTTCAGTCACCAGTTAGCTGGAGGTTACAAAACCCCCTTACAGACGGGTTCCAGCCATTTCACCTGAAAATTGGTGACTTTTACAAACTTTAATGGAACCTGATGGTTTTGTGCTACAAAGTGAGCTCTAATTCCAGGTTTTACACCTTGTGGTTGGCCCCGTTTCCATTTCAAGCTGGAAATCCAGTGGATTCTGGTGGAAGATGTCCCTGCCTATGGCAGGGGGTGGAATAAGTTGGTCTGCAAGGTTCATTTAACCCAAACTGCTCTGGGATTCCACAGTTCTGTGAACTGTGATGTTCTGGCCAACACCAAACCCTCAACTCCTTCCCGTTCCTCTTCTCTCCTCCCTCCATCAGCACCCAAATCAGAGCATCCCTCAAATCCCCAGCAGCAGCTCAATAGTTCCTGGATATCTTCCAATTTTTTTTTTTTTTTAAAGAAAAGCCTGGAGGTGAATCTCCTGGAGGAAAGCTCCATGAACAGCTCTGCTCTGAAGATTGAGCACAAAGCTCACAGAGCATCCCTGGCAGGCAGGAGGTGATGGATCTGCTCCCAGAGTGACCCTGGATCCCCCCACACTCAGCACCTTCCCTTCCCTGGCCGGGCAGGATTTTCTTCCTCGTTAAGGAAACATGCTTGGCAGTAAATAAACCCAGAATAGCAGCGGAGCCAAACACAGTCCAGACACCCACCAAAACAAATGACAGCGCTGTGGACACGCTCAGGTCCCGGCAGGAGGGAGGGAGGGAATGAACGGGGACAAACATCAGCTGCTGTGGGAACACGTGTCTGCAACACCACGGGAGCTTTGGGAGCAGCTCAGGGCATCCACACCCCATCCAAACCCGATAAATCATCAATAGAGCAGTGATCGCTCCTGGTGCAAGCTCAGATGAAAAGGGAAAGCCTTCACAGCACTGCTCCTGGCTAAATTTATGCTGTATTTTGGCCGGGGAAGGTTCAGAAAGGAAGGAAACTCACGCGAGCTCTGAAGGAAAACACGAGTTTCATTGGTTTCTTCCCCAAATGAAAAGATTCCGAGACAAAATCCAAGATAAGGGCATTGCCTGGAAACAGCGATATTGGCAATAACGTTTGGGGGAGGAATGGGAAGCAACGACATCCTTTAGAGCATCCTTTGCCAGGCTGCAGAAACGCATCGAGCACCGTCAGCTGCACGGGGAAAGCCTTGGGAGAGCTCAGCCTTCCCTGCAAGGCGCAGCATCAAAATCCAAAATTAGCAGCGAGCCCCAAAGGAGAGTTCACCCGAGTCACGTTGGTGTTCGCTCCTCTCTGCGAGCGGCGCTTCTGCCGTACGCAATGGAAAAGGGAAAAAGTTTGGGTTTTCCCAGGCCCAGCTGTGCAGGCTCTTATCACCTGGGCTGGGGAAGCACAACCCTGGATATTGGACAGGTCTCCTCCCAGGCACCGAACAGCCAGGACGGCAACATTTAACCTGACTGGAACTTATTTTCTACCCCAAAAGAAACTTCCCAAATGGCAAAATGAGCTTTAGCTCACGGTGAGACACAGCTGACCCACGCACTCGGCTACACACAGGATCCCGAGAAAACACTTCTTTAAGCATCTTTATTCTCAAGCCAGCGCATGAGGTTGCTGACGGGGCTGTGGAGATGCTCATGGTAGGACCAACTCCATTTTAACATTAACTCCTAAAAAAGCCCTGAATCCGCCCAGCGGCCGAAGGGGCCCCGCAGCGCGCAGCCCGATCCCGCTCCGGGGGGATGCTATTTTTAACCTCGATAAGAAGCGGCTCAAAAAAAAAAAAAAAAAAAAACAAAAAAAAAACAACCACACAAAACCCTAAAACTGCCTCGCTCCTCGCTCGGACACCTTCCCCCCTCCCCGGGAGGGAAGCGGGGATGGCCGGGATGGTTGCGGCATCCCCCGCCCGCCGATCCCGGGAGCGGCCCCGCTGCCGCGGCCTCGGGGAGGCGGCCCGCCCCGCTGCTGTCGCTGCCACCGCCGGTACCTCGATCTTGTCGACGCTGCGGGCACAGCCCACCACCTTCATGCCGTGCTGCACCAGCGCCCGCGCCACGGCCGCGCCGACCACGGAGGGGTGACCACCGGCTCGGCGGTCCAGCGCTCCATGGCCCCGCCCGGCCCCGCCGCCGCCGCGCTCCGCGCACAAAGCACGCCCGCCCGCCGGCCCCGCCCCGGGACACCCTCCGAGGAACTTGGGGTGGGAAGGTGCAGCTTGGGCTGCTCTGGGAGCTCACCAAAAGAGGACTGTTAAATCTTTTTTCTTTCCTCAATTAAATACCTATACTTCTGCCTCTTCTGTTTCAATTAATCCAAGTTTCTGGGAATTATTTGAGCATCCTTAGTCCTGGGGAGGGGGATAACTGCTCCTTCACCGTGCTGCTCTGTTCTCTGCTCTCTCCACACCCATTTCCTTGGATTGGTGGCCGGGTCACTCCTCCCCGGGCTGTGGAGCATTGGAGGAGCCGCCCTTCGCTCTCCGTTTCCCGGGGAACACAAACGCGCACCCCGCTCGGCTGAGCCCCGGCGCACTCAGCGCACGGATGGCGGGATGGGCGTGGCCGGGATGGGCGTGGCCGATGTGGGCGTG
>VKON01002658.1:412347-455691 GCA_009741485.1 Malurus cyaneus samueli
GCTTCTGTACTTAACCCACCGAGGCCAAATAGTGATTGCCATGAATTTTGGAGCATTTATTCATGGAGCAGCCAGCTGTGCAGAGCTCTTATCACCTGGGCTGGGGAAGCACAACCCTGGATATTGGACAGGTCTCCTCCCAGGCACCGAACAGCCAGGACGGCAACATTTAACCTGACTGGAACTTATTTTCTACCCCAAAAGAAACTTCCCAAATGGCAAATGAGCTTTAGCTCACGGTGAGACACAGCTGACCCACGCATTCGGCTACACACAGGATCCCGAGAAAACACTTCTTTTAAGCATCTTTATTCTCAAGCCAGCGCCATGAGGTTGCTGACGGGGCTGTGGAGATGCTCTTGGTAGGACCGAACTCCCATTTTAACATTAACTCCACGCCCACATCGGCCACGCCCATCCCGGCCACGCCCATCCCGCCATCCGTGCGCTGAGTGCGCCGGGGCTCAGCCCGAGCGGGGTGCGCGTTTGTGTTCCCCGGGAAACGGAGAGCGAAGGGCGGCTCCGTCCAATGCTCCACAGCCCGGGGAGGAGTGACCCGGCCACCAACCCAAGGAAATGGGTGTGGAGAGAGCAGAGAACAGAGCAGCACGGTTATCCCCCTCCCCAGGACCAAGGATGCTCAAATAATTCCCAGAAGCTTGGATTAATTGAAACAGAAGAGGCAGAAGTACAGGTATTTAATTGAGGAAAGAAAAAAGATTTAACAGTCCTCTTTTGGTGAGCTCCCAGTGCAGCCCAAGCCCTCCCCAAAGCGTGCTGCCCTCAGGCACGGCTGTCACGCCAGGATTTGCAGAGCAGAGCTCCTGCCAGAGCCTTATCCCAGCTCCTGCAAGCGGAACAGGCGCCTGATGCCGAGAGCAGTGCCAGCTTGGCACGGTGCCACCGACACAGCCGGGCCGTCACGGTCCCCGCGGGGCTGGCAGTGACTGCACCATCCCCAAACCACAGCCACAGAGGAGCACACAGCCTGTGTGTGCTCTGTCCTTTCAAGGATCTGTCCTTTCCCAGCCCAGCTCTCCTCACCTCAACCCCATCTCCACCCCAGCACTCCCAGTACAAACATAGACACTCACCTTTACTATGCATATTAATAAATATTCTTTATTTAAATTTTTGCACATTGCGCTTTAACATATTACATCCAAAACATTTTGCAAATGGATGTCTACTTTGTAAAATCTTATATTCAGCTCCTTGTCATTCTGTACAGAATTATAGGTACAACATTACTTTGCCACTAGTTTGCTTTTTTGTAAGTCTCACAGGAAGAGAAACATTGAATGAAAAGAGATGGCTTAAATTAGAAGAGAGGCTTGCACAGCTACTCAACTAAAGATACAAGCCTGGAGAATAGAACAAAATTAAGGAAATCACCTCCACCAGCCTCCCCCCAAAAAAAAAAAAATCCAAGAAAAAAAAAGAATCACATTAATTTAAGATTAAATTTCGCCGTTAAGTCACTAAATTAAGTTTGGAAGGAGAAGGCGCAGTAGTCATCTCGAGTTTCAGTGACAGACAGAGTTGGACTGGGTTCAGTTGGCTCCAGCTGTGGCCAGCCAGCTGTTGCAGACTGGCCCCTTGTGATCATTCAGGCGACAGTATTTGTTGAACTTCTCCTTCAGGTGCTGCCGGTACTGCTCCCGGTTGCTGTAGAAAGACTTGTTGTTTGCCATGAAGGATTGGATCTCATCCTGGGAGATGAACAGTTCCTCGTCAGAAGTGCACTCTGACTCATCCTGTAATGACAAAGGGGTGTCAGAGCTCAGCCCTGCCTGTGCAGCAAAACATCCCCAATTTTCCTGTGACACGGGCAGAGTCCCACTCTGCTCACACCCAGGATCAGGCTGAGAGGCAGCCAATTCAGCCAGGAAATAATCCAAAAAACAGCTTCAGTCTTAGCACATTCCCATGGCTTTTATTAGAGGGTTTTGGAGAAAAAGGCAGGGAAAAGAAAGGGAAAAAAAAAAGGAGGGGTGAGAAAAGAGGGGAAGGAAGATAAAAAGGGAGGAAAAAAAAGAAGGAGGAAAAAAAGAAGGAGAAAAAAAAAGAAGGAGGAAAAGGAGGAAAAAAAAGAAGGAGGAAAAAAGAAGGAGGAAAAAAAAGAAGGAAAAAAAAAAAAGAAGAAAAAAAGAGGAAGGAAAAAAAGAGGAAAAAAGAAGGAGAAAAAAGAAGGAGGAAAAAAAAGAAGGAGGAAAAAAAAGAAGGAGGAAAAAAAAGAAGGAGGAAAAAAAAGAAGGAGGAAAAAAAAAGGAGGAGGAAAAAAAAAGGAGGAAAAAGTGGGGAAAGCAAGAGGAAAGGGCCTAACTAAGCAGGAGAAGGAAAGGAAAAAGAGAGAGAAGCTGCCCAAGGAGCCTGCAGTGGGAAGTAACATTTGAGGCCTGAGGGCAGCAATAATGCCCACTTCATGTTATGGAATAATGCAACCCTTGACAATGAGCACTTACAACATAAGCTCTGTCACTGCATTCCAGTGACAATTTCTCCTCCTCTGCAAAGCATTCAATTATGAACTTCCCAGGGAACATGCACGAGCAAATGAACCCAACACTGGGACTCAATTGAGTTCTCAACCCCAAAAATTAAAGCAGGATGCTACAACCTAAAATTCAAAAGGTTACTTACGAGGAGCTCCACTAAGCTTTTGGCACCTTTTCCAGTATCAGGGACAAGTGACATTTCTGTAGGTTCTGCAAACTGTGACACATTTTTCATATGCTCAAACCAAGGCAACTGCTGGCCGCTTTTGTCTGCGCTACAGCAGCTCTCAGCGTGTGTGTCTTTGGTCTTGTCGCGGTGAAACTCTGTGTGCGTGAGATTTCCTGAGGTCTCTCTGCTACCTGCATCTGCCAGACAGCTCCCAAGTTTCTGAATCTGAAATGGAGAAGAGCTTGGGATCAACTGCCAGTAGTGCTTAGCGTGGAATATTCAAGTTTTAGCCGGGAGCGGAGGGAAAAGAGGGAAGTTCAAAGGAGAGTAAGGGTGGATATTTATTTTTAAGTGTGTGCCTGGGGAGCTGGGGGTGGCACATTCATTCACTGAGGGTGAGTAAAAGTGCAAGTGCTTAGGAACAGAAAAAACTCCACCACAACCTACTCCAGCAAGGCTCTCAACTCCAAAACCTGGATGACAAGGGAACAGGAGATTCCTGTTTCCAGCATTAGTCTCAATAGAAATTTAAAATCCTTCTGTAACTTTCAAATATAAGTGTTTAGAGAAGCAAATGGCAGAGCCATGTTCCTTACGTGGTCATTCTCACACTTCAAAGCTTTACTTTTCTTTTTCTTCTTTTTGTTTTTGCCTTTTGTGTTGCTCTCCTCTGCATTAGCCCAGCACTCCACACAGCTGTCTCCATCCTCCTCCTTGTCGTCGCAGCGATGAACACAGGCATCATCCCCTACAAAACACAGCCCAGTTTCTCCTGAGATGCTGCAGCTTTGGGGACATTACAGCATCATTATCTTCTCCCCAAACCTACCATTTTCATCATGGTTGCAGATGCCCTCAGTGCAGGCCACGTCCGAGCCCTCCCGGGACCCCGTTTCGCTGCCCTCCATGCTCGAGGAATAGCCACAGTCGCTGCCAGTACAGTGTGGAGATAAACCTGAGACAGAGGCCACAATTACTGCCATCTGTAGGAACTGCTGCACATTCTTTACTTACGCCTCTAACAAGAATTCAGAGAACCCCACACCGCTTTGGGTTGGAGGAGTCCTTAAAAATCACCTCATTTCACTCCCAATTTCCACTCATGGCAGGGATACCTTTTTAAAAATAGGAGACCACCCCATAAATGGTAAATGCCTTTTAAAAAAATGAACAATAGCAACATTTAACATACCTTTCTTGATTTTAGGTGAGCCTAATAGGGTAGCACTACTAGGACAAGTGCAAGAAGTGCTTTCATTAGTAACAATTACTTCTACACAGTTGTTGGCTTCTTCGGTGCTACCACAGGCTTTGCAGCTGCTTTCCGTGAAGTTTGAGTTCTCCTTCAAACAACAGAAACAAAAAACACTTGCAGGCACTGAAAGCAGCTCAGCCAGCATTTTTTTGCAAAAGATACTCTTCCCATGAGAAAAACCAGCTGACACTGACTGATAACAGCGTTGCTTGGAATTCTTCACAAGTACAAGACAACTAAACAAAACCCCAACCAATTTACCTTGACCTACAGTCACAGCCCATTACGTTCAGCCAAGAGATCCTGAACAATAATTGCACTTAAAGATTGCCCCTCTCCAAAAGCTCGATGGTAATTGTCTACAAGCAGCAGTTGAATCTCCAAGTTTAAAGTAATCTCTAAGAAATGGTAAAATCAGCGGTAGCTGAAACTCAGATTTAGAATTAAAAAAAAAAAACCCACCCCACTACAAACTCAAAAGCTGAGGAGTTCCAGGTAACTATCCTACAAAGACTCTGCTCATCTGAAAAGGTATTAAATTCCACCAGTGACAAACATACAGTAAATCCCTCAAGAATTCTACCATGAACAGTGAGCTGATGGATGAAGCCCCCAAAAGCCCCAGCTATCCCCATTTACCTTTGCCTGATTGATCTCCTTCTCTTCTGCTGCCTGCAGAGGAGCAGGGATCTCACACACACATTTATTTTTCCGTCTGTTCTTCCGTTTTTGGCGTTTCTTCTCCTGTTTAAGTTCTCTCACTCTTTCTTCTTCTGAAAACTCTTCACAGAGCTGTTCCAGTCGACTGATGCCCTGCACTTTTTCCACAGCCATCTGTTTACAAGAGGTGAGATCTATTTGTAGAAGCTATGGCAATTCGAGATTTTTACATTTTTTTACATTTACATTTTAGATTTTTACATTAAAAAAAAAGAGAAGGAAAACAGCCAGTAATGAAGCCCCAGTAACACAATTATTGATTGCAGGAGGAAAATGCCCACCCCAGATGCAGTAATTCAGTGTGGATTGCTGGAAACTCATGTATGGGGGAGCTTTGTGTTTCACCTATGGCCCAGATTCACAATTTTTAGTGAAGACTCGCAGATTTTAATGCATTGTTGGATTATTTAACATGCCAGATACTCTGGTCCTGTGGGAGGAAAAAATCACCAAGAACTAACCAGCTCAAGGTTCTACCATGATCTTCCCCAAACTGATTTTCCTCTTCCTTCTCTGAAGTTTCAGAAGTTTTTAGAGGTAATAATCATTATGAATGGGGGATAAACAAAACAAAAGAAGATCTGTCACACCAACTATCAACTGTTGGTATATTTTAAAGGAACCACATGGAGCTCTGTCTGAAGCTCTTGAGTGCATTTGGAACAAACTGAATGCAAGTTAGCAATCACTTCTGTACTTCAAAAGCACATCCTCCATTTTTACTCATAAACCAATTAAAAACTGCTGCAGCCTGAGCAAATTTAAATGCAATCAGGTAGAACCCCAGAAACGACTATGAATTGGTAACAAAGAAGGCAACATGCAACCTGAAAATAAAAGCAAACCTCAATCTTTGATATTCCAGTTTATTGCACATGGGAACACACTCGAATTGTGCTGTGCACAGATATCACACAACTGAACAAGGGATTGGCTGCACCACCCCTGACACTCCTTCCAGCCCGATGTTACAAAGCAGAAAATGAGTTCTAGTGACAATGAGCCCTGTTAGTGCAGCAGTTAGAACTCAAATTGGACAAAACTCCATGGTTTTACCTCGAAGCTCTTGCGTAAAGCATCGACCCCCAGGTAGAAGAGCATCTGCCACGTCTGCTCCTCCGCCCGCAGCTTCTGCCAGATCCGGTGCAACCTCTCGTACAGGTGGATGCCCAGGCAGGTGAGAACCTCCTCCTGGGCTATGTCTATTGTCTTGGCGTGCCTCTCTCTCCGTCTGGGGGAAGAGGGAACCCGAGCACAGCATGGTTAGAGTGGCTGGAAGCCAAGGCAGGGATCACAGCAGGGCTGCAGTGTTCTCTGCAGGTACAACTGCAGCTCAGAGTGCATGAGCAGCCTGGCAGGGCTCTGCTGTGCTGCATGCAGATGCAAAATAGAAAGGACCAGGTCAAAGCCACCGCTGCTGGCACTGTGCATTGCCACCTCTGACTTCAGGTGTCACACCCTGCTCTTCCTACGAGGGTTCATGGGTTTTAACGCCAGAGATCGGCTCTTTTGTGTCCTAAAATTTGCTGAAGTTCACAGCAATTATTTCACCATCAGTTGGCTTGAGCTGAATGAACACACAGGGAATTTTATACATTGGTACTTACCGTGCAGAGAAAAAACATTTTGGTATTAATCTGCTTAATATCAATCTATTACCTATCAATCTGTTCAATGTATTGAGGGAAAACCATTACAAAAGGATTTACCCTCCTCATTAAACAGTTGAGACTGAGCTTTAAAAGTACTGAGGTTGGAACTAGGTGATCTTTAATGCCCCTTCCAACCCATTCTGTGACTACAATACTGAGCTGAGAATTGTACTTTACATTGGAAGGCTTTCAGATGCTTGAAGAAGTTTCAGACACACACAAATGGCAACGAAACTAATTTGAACACTTGGCATTTGGCAAAACTCAACCAAGGTTCTCTTTCTATTTCGCATATCTGAACACCTCAGTGGACAAGCAGGCAGCTCTGGGGGACTGAACAACAAACTGGAAGACATTTGGTTTAAATTTTTCCTTTCAAAGCGTTTCAACAGCACGGGTGGAACCTTCCAAGCGCTCTCTCCGAGCCTCCACCGGTACAGATACCCACAATCACATCACACAGCAAAGGGGCAAAAATCCACTTTGGGCAAAGACAAAGTGAAAAGAGTCAAATAAAGAAGCAAAGCGCTAGATAGCCCATTCTAGCCAATTACATACTCATACCCTCCTGCGAACTCGGGCTCGGCCCGGCCCAAGAGGTGCGCGATGAAATCGGTTTCGCAGCACACGTGGATGTGGCGCTCGTGGGGGCAGCAGCGCAGCCCCTCGTACAGAGCAGCACAGTAGCCCTTCTCCTTGCTGCAGTCCAGCTCCCCGATCAGGATGTTGTAGGCACGCAGCACTTTGTTCTTGCAGTCGGTGCAGAACCTGTGGGACAGCACAGAGTCAGCCCCAGTTCGCCTGAATGGGGCTGTGTCTGAAACTGGATAATGGCAGGGTTGTGACGCTTCAAAAAACATAATATTGGTAATATTCTGCTCATTTTCCACCTAAATTGACCATGAATTATCCACCTAAAATGACTCTATGAATTATCCCACCTATCCTACACTACGACCCTGGATATCAATGTCCATCCTCCAAAGCGAATTGCTGATTTGAAAAAATTCCTGCACAGAATTCAACTCAAAGATCAGAAATCTCAACAGTGAACAAACAGTCTCAACCAGTAACCCACACCACATCACCTTACAGCAATTCTTTAAAGTGCACTTAAGTAGTGAGAAGAAACAAGGGAAAGTTTCCTCAGGTGCCTGCTGAACAAGAGCGACCTTTGTTTCTGCTACAAACATATTTTGAATTATTAAATTTCTCTGCTGATGGCCAAATGATGTTTATTTATAACACAACGTATTCATTTTAAACATGTGACAGCTCCTGTGTGACACGAGTATAATTTTAATTAAAATACAAGCAAATTAAGCTCATTCTATGTCCTAAGAGGAGTAACCTTCAAGAGGCTATGAGACCTCTTGCTGTACGACTCTAAAAATGCAAGTCAGACAAGCTGCTCACATTTCAGCTCAAGAAAGCCACCTCCCCATGCCAGCTCTGGATGGTGTTTTTCCCTTTCCTAGTGTCTCCAGTCTCTTGACAGCAATAAGTCAAACATATTTTGCTGCTAGAACTACAATACCTGGCTGGTTTCTGTGGCGGAAGGAGAGAAAACAGCAGCATTATTGCAGGTTAGCACCAGGAACGCAGCCAAGGCAGTGTTTAATGTCACAGGAGATTAAAGTTATTTTGTTTCCAAAGTGTTATTTCCACAGCACCGCCACCCCCGCGCCCATCTGTGCCCCCACAGTTCATATCAGAACCTTGAGCCTGCTGGAAATTAAAATTTTCAATCAGCACGGCAGCTCCTGTGCACATGCAACTGTAATTTCGTGGATTGTTTCAGCCCTGCAAGAGAGACTCAACAGCACCAGGCATAAACAAGGGATTTAAAACAGTGCTTTAAAGGTAACACCAAGGCTAAAATCTGCTTCTACTGGGGCAGTTCACAGGATTTTGAAATGGCACATATTGCCTGAAAGCCTAAAGAGCAGCTACTTGTGAAAGAGTGAATGAGTATACACAGTTTGAATACTTTCAACTGTAAATCATAATTTAATCCTGGCAAAAGAAAATTAAGTCAAGGAGCTTTGAGTTCATCAGGGGTCTCCACATTTTCCCTACCATAAAACACAAAGAATATTTCACCACTTTTGTCTCACCAATGCAGCCTGGCAAAGTCCCCCACCACCACCAAGCTGAGATCTTCAGGTTCACAAGAAAAAATCATCCACATTTGGAACATTTTGATCACATAAACCCATGTATTTCTCAAAAGGAAGGTGTGAGCTGCTCTTTTCACATACCTGTGTTTCCGTAGGTAAGTTTCTAAAGTTTCTAGGAGACAGCTAGAGTCAATCAGGACTACTTCATCCCTGCATTCCTGGGACATGAGCTCCCACACATCCATCCAACAACCCCTGCAAGAAAAGGAGAACAAAAATCTGCTCATGATCCTGCTGAGGGTCAGGACAGAAACCCAGCAGAGCCTCATTCTTTACCTGACTGCTCCCTGGGAAGGTCCATAGCAGAAAATGATGCTACATTTGCTCTCTTTCCTCTTCCTGTCTTCTCTATTTTTCTTAACTGCTCTTAATTTCTTTGAACTGAGTCTGCTACTGCTCCCTTCACTGTCACATAGTATTACCAAACACTTTTCAGACCTACAACATATATATTATCAGCTAGTTATTTCTCCTAAATAAATCCTGTGGAAAATGCTGCTTTGTTCCTTAATTTAAACTGAATTCTTTATAAGTTAAACCTTAACATCTACAGAAGTTTAGGTTAGACCTGAGATGCAAATATTGCTGTCCATGTTTATAACCCAGACTCATTGTGACTTTTTAATGTTATATTCTGAAAATTACTACTGGTTTTTAGCTGTTACTTTCAGTATAAACACATGCAAGTTTTAATAGTTCTGTCAACTGAAGACAATTTACTAAAATAACAAAAAAAAACCCAAAACCAAAACAAAACAACTTTCACCATAAAACATCCTATCTCAAGTTTCAAAAATCTGTTATGAAAAATACCAAAGTAAGTTTACAACACACATTTGGATATGCTAAAAGTGCATTAGAGAGTAAAAAATGGACTTTAAGTAACAAGTTACGTTTATTTACAGGCTGGTCTACACTTGACACTTTATCACAATGGCCATTTCTGTGTTATGGATACAACAGAGCAGGAAAATAGGAAGAAGCAGCCCCATTTTCCTAATTAAAATAGTTATGTATGCCATTAACCAGTTTGCCAGGTCATAGGGCTTGCACTGAGCAGAGTCTGAAATGCTCCTGAGCCCCAAATGGAGCTGAGGAGCCAAAAGCCAGGCACACTGAGGACATCAAGTAACCCTCAAGTGGCATTAGCTGCTTACATAACTCCCCTAATTAAACACACAGCTCCAAGTCCAAGCTTTTTTTGTGTGGAGGAAATGCCCAACATGCAACTCATCTGAAGTTCTTGTAAAGTGGAGCAGGAGCTCTGGGTTGGTAAAGGAAGTTTGTTCTGTGATAATTCCCTTGGATGCCCCCAGAGCTCAGCCAGAGCCTGTTGGTGTCCACTATGAGCAGATTTATTTGGATTTATTTGGATTTATATTGATATTGATAGGCTCTGGTCACTTCTGTGCAGAACAAAGGGGTGCAAGTCCTGTTTGTTTAGCAAACTGCCCTGCCTTCCCACAAGCCATGTTACCTGATAACCCCAAAGGTTTTTTACCTGCAGTGTATAAAATATTTCCACATATCCCTATTAATCTGCCAGCACTCAAAATACTAAGGGGATTTATTCCAGTGTGAATGGAGGAAATAAAAGCAGCATTCTCCTCTCTATTCATTCAGCTTCAGAATCGTTCTACCTTGCCAAAATGCTAACTGCAGGTTCCACAGCATATGTTCTCACACAGAAAAGATTAAGCTAAACATAAAAAAAAAAATTCAAAAAAACCCCAAAACCCACTTTCATAATGCTACGAATTTGCTTTATTTAAAATATATACATACACACCCCTACAGCTTCACAACCTTGTGTAACATAGCTTTTAACTAATTTTATGAAAGGCCTGTAACCAAAATATAACAGAAGATAATGATTAGTTTCCACTATCCTCAAGCAGCACAAAATCAAGTGTTAAATTCCACATGACTTGTATCACAGGGAATTTATTTAACTAAACCCAGAGAGACTCCAACCTGCATAGGAAAATACATGTCCTGTAACTGGAAACTACTCACAGGTTGGATGCTTAACCAGAACACAGCTGAGTAAAAAAGGTCCAGACACTCCAATTAAGCCCAAGAGACTAATTTAGTGGTCATCATATGAAAAAAAAAATATAAAAGGAACCTCCCAGAAATCCACAATAGATTTACAGGGAGTGTTTTTCTGCTTAACCAGCTGGAATAAATGATTTCAGCTTCAAGACAGAGGCATATATGCATATTGTTCAGTGGTGTATTCAAAACATGCTGTCACATTCTCAGAAAATCCATTTTATGGGGTTCCAGCTTTAACCCTGCATCCAACCACAAGAAAGCCCTTGATTAACAGTTGTGCAAGGCAGTTTTAATAATCCCAAGCAAAATGATGTATATTTATTTAGCATTTTGTACCCTTTGACCTCAGTGTGAGAAAATCTGCTGAGCAATCCTCTTGGTTTAGAGCATAAAAACCAGTTTGTCTTTCTAGAGCATTGTTTTTATCACAGTGCAGAGCCCAAAACTCCTGGTGCTTCTCCTCCTCTCCCCAACCATTATTCAGGTCTGCTATAATCCAATTATCTTGGAAATTACTACTCTGGCAAACAGATCAAGAGCATAAAAATTTATCTCAATGATTAAAAATAAGTTAATTCCAATACTTTGCTTCCTTAAAATATTTGAATCGTGAATGTTAATACACTTACCCCAAAGGTTTTGGTTTGTGTGTGTCCAGGGAGTGTAGCTGACACCTCTTGTTCTTCTTACTTTTGGGAATTGCATCAATCATGTCATTCAGCTTGGACCTATGGGAAAAAAAAAAGTGAGGAACTTTATATTCCAAAAACCACTGGATCAGGTCACGCTACCTCACTCTCCCAATCTCAATCTCCTCAACTCTGCACTAACCTTCCCTACTTTTCCTGCTAACTGGAGCAAGAAGAATGAGCTGAAGCCAACTGGAAGGCCAAGGCACATTGTGCTGAGCACTCACTGTTTGCTCTGCTGACAGCTGAGGAACTAATGGCACCAGGGTATTTATTGTGCTCACCAAGCCCAGCAGGTTTCACTTTCTCACAGTTACCTTTCTACCCAAGAGCAGAAAACTTTGGTGGACAAATTAATTCATTTTACTTTTTACACACTCTTTTTCCAAAGACCATAAAAAACCTCCAGTGCTCCAGCGACTGAATATTAAATATTGCCACCTGAAATCGTGGCCTGGCAACTGGTGATATCAAAGATTAGTCTGCTTTTTTCCCAGTTTTGATAATGAATAGTTGTGATTAGTTGTGAAACATAGATGTTAAAGAGGAGAATGTTTTTAAGACTCAAATTTGTGATAACTTGCTATCCCCAAGAAGGGAAATGTGAGGAGAGCAGCATGGTGGGAGCAGCTCACAAGCACTAACCCGTGCACGTAGAAGAGCGTGTAGAGCTTCTTTGCATCAGTCATGCAGCTACGGGTGACAGAGAGCACCCCTTTGGGCCCCACGGTCAGGGGTTCCAGGGCAGGATTCCCTGATTCCACCAGCTGGGAGAACAAACGCTCCACGCTGCGCCGGCAGCCCACGCACGGCACCAGCTGCGACAGCGCGCTCAGCACCTCCCGCGACGTCACCATCATGGCAATGTTCAGGTCCTGCTGCTTCAGCATGCTGTGTCTCTGAAAAAAACAAAAAAAAAAAAAAATTAAAGTTAAAAAAGCAAAAATTAAAGTTAATTTTAAGTTAAGTGTTAAAAATTTTTCTCCCTTTCTTTCCTCCTTCTACCACTCGACGCGGCGAATTCTGCTTTGGAATGAACGTCCTATCAGGAAACTTTTTTGCTGCACCTCGGCACAGATGTTGTAAGAAAAGGTCTCACTGTTAATAAGCAATAATCAGCAAATGAGAACCTCTCCTGAAAGTGTAATTTGTAAAAGACTACCATTTAATGTAAAAGACTACCATTTAATGCACTACATAAAAGTTGTATTTCTACTCACAGATATTCTGTCTCATTGAGAATATGGCAATGCTGATATGCTGTATAATTCTGATTCTGAAGTATCTCATTGTAAAAAAAAACATTATCAGGTTTGGTGATTACTATAATAAGAACTTGGACTGAAATATTCAAACATGATTTGAACATTTTATATACATTTCACCTGTATTTTGTTTTTTAATTATAGAAACCCATGGTCGTTTAAAAAGTATTTTAGGCTGGAAAAAAGACTACTGCAACAGTAATATCACATATAAGCCTGCAAAGATGAAATGAGTGTGAGTAGAAGATGAAAACTTTGCGTGTGAGACCTTTTTGGCACGTGGAAAGGAAGTTTGTGAACGCTTGTTGGTATTCATGGAAATCTTATTTACAACCAACTTGTTCTGCTCAGACCGTGACAATTTAACAGTATTTCTCCTGGAAGGTTAAATGCCATTTCCCATCACATCTCCCATCACAATCCTACTAGTTGGAATTAAAGAAGCAATATTACCACTCAGGGTGAAGCCTCTGACTTCAGCAGTGAACACCCAATGTCTGCTATTAATAAACATTAATGAGAACACCTTTTAATATTGCTTATGTGAATGAACAATTGTGGATGTGTCTCCTGGCCCCTCTGTCAAACACATCCAGGCACACAAAAAAGTACAAATCCTTCTAGTCCTTCTCACTGCTCAGTTAGTGGCTTGGCTTTCAGCAGAACTGGAGGGTCACCAGCAGAGGAGAGAGTTTCTCCCTCAGAGCCCAGCACACAAATCCACCCTTGGGTTATCAGCAACAATGAGGGAGGGTCACTTCTCCCTGGTCACACAAAGCACAGCCTGAGCTGTATCTGCACAGGGAATGTCACACCATGACAGTAATTCCTGTATTATTGTCACATCACACCACTCAAACACTCCTAGTGCACACAGGACTTGTCACAACTTCTGGAGAAAGGAAGAAAAGACCACACAATACAACAGAACTCAGCAACGCATCAATTGAAAAAATATTTTCAGCTCCTTCTATGCAATACACGTGATGGAAAGTGGAGCTACCATCAGGTAACATTTAAGGTTTGTGCTCTTTGAGGAAGGCCCATTAAATCATCTGACATGCAATATCACTCTGCAATAACCCTCTTTCCTGTTATTAATTGCAGGAGTCACAGCAAAGCAGGAGTGAGCTATTTTCACAGCCCAGCTACACTTGACATGCAGCACTTGTCTGCACTGCTGCTGTCAACCTGAGTGAGGCTGTGCAACTGCACAGCAGCAAAGTGTCCCTTTGGACATCAAGTGGCACAATTCTGCAGTGGCTACAGGTGTTACAGCACCAGAATTTGGCAGATCAGTTTCTATGATTAAAGTTCTCAGGGTGCCACAAAACCAACTCTCACTGCTGAATTCTATATAATATACAAATTGGCACACAAATTCTACCCCAGCATGGGCACGAATCATAACAGCTCAACCTTCAGCAATCTACACTTCCACTTGAAAAGGCAGCTCAAAAAAAAATCAGAATCAAGATGAATTTAGAAACTGTAGTTTCCATTTAAGTTTTGAGCTCTAAGCAGACATGCAGCAATTGCCTCCTGACAAGACAACGTGCAATAAATGCTGTGGAATCCAGAGAACAACTGAAGCCAGTGCACTTTGGTACCAATTTGTGATTGCTCCCAGCTGCTGACGTGTCTGAGGCATTCCAGGAGTCACAACCTCCTGGAGAAAGCAAAAACCACACACCTGAGGAAGGCAAAAACCTCACTTTACAGAAAACATTATTTACCTGAATGAACTGTTTCAATTGTGTACTGTTATTCTGATGTCCATCGAGGTTCAGCACATTATCAGGAAATTCCATGACCATCTATACAAGAGAGGAAAAACAATTTAAAGAGGAGCTTTCAGACAGGAAAAAAGCCAAAACAGAACATTAGTTGTTTTACTTTCTTGGGGAAAATAAGACTGAAATTATGTTAAATGCTCTTTCTTTTCACATAATTACTGGAGCTTGGGAAAGGATAAAAGTAACTGTTTCAGATAGTGAATGTTTCAACAAAGTATTAAATGCTTAAATGCTTCATTAATACAATGTTCTGGAGGCAGTTTATAAATGACAACTCTTAAATAGCCGTTCTAGAGAAAGCAAAAGTTGCTGAAGAGACCATCAATATTTATCACACAACTCAAGACCCTGCTTCAGTCTTAAAAAAAAAAAATACACTTCAACACACTGAGATCCAAACGGACCCAACAGCTTAACTCAATTTCTAAAGCTCTGAGGAAACAATCACAACAGTTTAATGACAGAGCTGACTCCTCCAAAGGCTAATTTCAAACCGTATTAACCCAAAGAGGTACTCCAAGGCATAGTTTGTTTTGTGTGATTGCAGCTGCAACTCTCAAGAGGCTCAAAGCAAAATGTTAAGCCTACAGAACAATGTGATTCCTTGTAAGTAATTAATAACATTTCTTATCAAATTACCGAGAGAAAAAAAAAAGGGCAATTTCTTAGGAGGGGGCAGAAATCAGCAAAGTAACTTTTGGGCAAAAATCCAACTGTGCAAACATGGAGGGAAATGAAAGCAAATAGAAAAATGTGTAAAGCCTGGCTTAGGTCTCTCCTTTGTCCAAACTGAGAAATAGGGAATTTGCCAATACAGATACTAAAAGCTCCCTTTAAAATCTGAGAGACAAAATAACAACTTTGGCTAATAACTCCAATGCAAATGAACACCAAGTAAAACTGCCTGATTCATCCTTTTTCCTCCTTCCACCTTCCCTCAGCTGTCTGCTGAAGGCAGAATTCCCTGCTGTCTGCTTAATTGCCAACACTACCTCCAGAAAACTCACATACTCACTTTTGGCACTGAACACCCCTCCAAAATAAACACATTTTGGGGAGAACCAGGCCCTGTTTTGCTCTCTCATGTGAGCATTAGCACAGCTGCTTTATCTGTGTGCAGAGGCACTGCCAATCCCAACCTTCAGCTCCTTTCCTTTGCCCACATCACTAATTTGGTGTTTCTGTGGGCCAGGAGCTACAAGCAAAAGTAAAAGCTCTATCTGCTAATGACAGAGACAACAGATAAATCTGATTATTTTTTCCCCCCACACCTTCATCTCCCACTATCAGACAACACCCTGAGGTATTTTGTACAACAGAGCGAAAGAATCAAAGACTAAATTAATTCATGTGTCTGATGAGATTTTATTAAGTGGTTAAACATCAACCACCATCACACCCTGAACTGGAAGGAAAAAAAATAAAAATCCTGTAATACCACATCAAATGGAATGCCTTCTAGAAACCATAAAAGCTGCTTAAGAAATGAAAAGGGTTCAATATTGAAACCTCCTTTAATTTCTGGCTGAGCCAGAAGGAACAGGGAAATGTGGTGGTGAAAATCCTCTCCAGGCAGCAGTATCTCCCTACACCTGAGCTGCTTCCTGGGCTACTACAAAGCAAAATCTCAGATGAGGAGCACATGGGCCATTCATTCCTAATTTGCCAGCACTAATTCACTGATTCTAGATTTAAGGCACACATTAACTCTTCCAGCTGACTAACAGGAACGTTAGTCCCATTATATTTCAAATTTGAGTTTTGAAGGAGGTCAACAGAAGCCAGTTACTATCAATAACCACCATTATTTTTTAAAGACAGTGCTGCAGATGTAAAATTCTGTTTCAAAGACAGCTGCATGTCTTGTAATAGCTCCCATTAAGTATTTAAAAAATAAATTATAGATGACAGACAAGGAAGCTCAGAGTTCATTCACTTGCTTCTGCAGATTTTTTTTTTAATAAAAGCCTCCAGAAACCACCTAAAAAATCAAGCACTTTGTAACAATAGTCACAGAATGGGGGAAAAAAAATAAAATGGACACAAGATAAGATTTCTTCATGGTGAGGATGACTTGCACTTGCATGAATGCCTTTCTTCCAGATGGATATAAAACTGATTTACAGCTAGAAAACCCTTTCAATCATGAGGATGGTGCAAAAAGCAGAGGGACAGCAACAACACAGTGCAATGACACAAAGTTTGGGCCTGGTGTTAATTTCTGGGACTAAACCTCAAATAGAATTTTAGGTGTGCTGAAGTCATCCACCTGGTAGAGCTGAGTTTTCATGTTCAACCTATTACACACAACAAAAACAACAAGTGCATGGCAAGTCTACATGACACAAACTCGTGGATCATTTCTATAGGGAGCCCAGGAAGGAAGGGAGGAAAAAAAAAAAAAAAAAAAAAAAAAAAAAATAAATCCACGCGGTGAAAACCACATGGAAAATGAATGGGAAAAATAACTTTCAAGGTTTGGTCAAGACATCAACAAACTCAAACTTACACTATTTCTGCACATTTTCCAAGTCATCAACCCCTCTAGGAGAGGCAGATACTGCTTTGGACAACTTTAGGGGAAACTTTGCCTAACATATGAACACAGTTAACCAAAGAGAAGCTAAAAATAGTGATGATATTTGGTAAATTAATAATATGCCACCATTCAAATTGATGAAAACTAAAACAGCAGTAGGACTATCTTCAAATGCAGCCAAAGCAGATGGGGCCTGCCTAAAGATATTTAAATGTTTTGTTCTGGAAGGTGGAAGGGACAATGGAGATCAATCCAGTTCCAATCTCCTGCTGTGAGCAGGGACACCTTTCTTAGCCGATAAAAACCAGAAATTCCTCCATCCTAAACGTAAAATCAGGAATTTAAATCATCCACGTTTTACACTGTTTAAAGTAATAGTTACTGTCCCACTGGCAGCAAAAGAAATAAAATATAAATCGTTAAGATACCAAATTATACTATCTAACTGCAACATTATTTTCAACTTAGCATTTTCATGCCATAAGAATTAATTAAACAACAACTAGCTACTTTGAGAATTTTTTTCTATGTGCTCCGTGTTCTCCTACAATGCAATTTTTGAACCTTTCTCTAAACTCACAAGAAGAAGGAGTAGGGAACCTCTAAGCTGCATTTAGCTGATCTTTCCACTGAACCTTCTGGAAACGGCAAAAACACCACGTTTCTCAATTCACAGCAACACCCCGAGACGGGAACTCTCACATTTGTTACATTTCCGCAGACTCGATAACCCTGACCACACGCCAAAGCTTTCAAAAAATCGCCTTTCGCCCTTTTCTCGCCTGTTTAAGAGCACAACAAGCAGGCGGTTTTAAGCCGGGCTTAACGTTAACATGGCTCCCTTCCTTCCCAGCTGAAAAATGGCTTTGCTCCACCCTTGAGCACCGAGCCACGCTTGTGGCTCCGGCACAAGTTGTGCACAGGCCCCGGCACGGCGATAACTCCCTCATTAGGCGGTTCGCCCGCTTTCGGAGCCGGCCATCAGATTAAAAAAGTTGCCACACTGAGCTCTGTGAGCCCCGAGTGTTGCAAAGTCCCAAAGATTAACGCTGCGAGGAGCCCGAGGAGGAGCCAGCGAGGCCCGCAAGGAGGAAAGGCCCGGCCTGGGAATTGCAACACGCGGGAGGGCGCCGGGGCAGCGGGGGACTCACCGTGAGGGTGTCATCGATGTAGAGCGGGATTTGCCTCTTCTCGAAAGGGAACTCCTCCTCGCCGTCCCGGCACACCGCCACCAGCCGCGCCATCGCTGCTGCTGCTGCCGCTTCCTCCCCGCTCCAGCCTGCGGGCGGCCCAGGCCGGAGGTAAACACCCGCCGCGCTTCCCCGCCACACTTTCACCAGCAGCCGGCACCCAGCCTGCGCTCCCCATCGCCTGATTCACCACGGCCCGGCCCGGCCCGCCCACCCCGCCGGGAGGGACCGCGCGGGCCGGCAACGGGCCGGGAATGCGGCAGGACACGGGCGGTGCGGGGAGCCGCGGGGGGATGGAGACCCCCGGCTGGGGGAGATGGAGCCCCGGGAGGGGGAGATGGAGACACCGGGGGAGCAGATGGAGATTGGGAGGGGAATGAGCCCGCGGGGGGGGAAAATGGAGCCGCCACGGGGAGATGGAGCCGCCGCCCCCCGCCCGCCCCCCCGCCCGGCGGCCGCCGGGACCGCCCAGCCCGGCGCGGCTCTGCGGCTCTCCGCCGCCCCGGCCGCCCTGCGCTGCCCCGGGCGCCCGCCGAGCGCCCGCCGCCTCCAGCGCCCGCCCCGCGCCTCCCCGCGGGCTGCAGCCCGGCTGCCCCGGCAGACCCACCCCTCTCCCGCTCCTGCCCGGCCTCGCCCGGGCTCCGTGCGGGGCTGCGATGGCGGGAGCAGCCCGGCGCGGCGGGATGAACCCCGCGCTCCCGCTCCTCCACCTCCCCACCCCGGCAGCGTGCCCCCGGCCCGGCGGGCCCTTACCGCTGCTGGCGGCCTGGGCGGCCCGGGCGCTGTGACAGCGGGCGGCACCGCGGGCTCCCGAGCCGCCTCCTCCTGCCGCCCGGGCCGCCCCGCCCGCTCTCGCGAGAGCGGGGCACCGCCCGGGCCCGCTCCGGGGCAGCGGCCGGCCTCGAGGCCGCTGCGGGCGGGCGGGACGCGGTGCAGTGCCCGCGGGCGTCGGGAACGGCCCCTGGCGGTGTCAGGAACGGCCCGGGCTGGCAGGAACGGCTCCGGGGCGGCGGTTGAGCCGGGAGCGGGTGCGGGCCCCGGGGCGCTGGGGGTTACAACGCGCCGCGGCCTCGAGCGGGACCGGGCCGGGCGTTACCGCGGGCGCGAACGGCCCCGCCGGGAGCGGCGACTGATAAAAACGCGCTGAGCGCAACGATCTGAGGCACGTGGGCGGTATTTTGGGGTGTCCTGCGCGGGATAAGCGTTGGACTCGATGTCCTTGGGGCTCCCTGTGTTCTCCGCCCCAGACGCTGCCCCAGCATCAGGCGCTGCTCTGGTCCCCAGCCAGGCTGGGCAGGATTGAACAACTCTGCTCGAAATCTTGTGGCTGCCGAAATTAAGCAGCCAAAAAAAAAAAAAAAAAAAAAAACAAAAAAAAAAAACAAAGTCTTTCTTGAACTATTGAATTATACAGCTGACCTGTTCATTCTTGTTGTGTATGGATATAGACATAAAGCCATCACAAGAAAATGCTGGGGAGGTAATTATGGAGCAGGATTCTTTATTTTTTTTCTCGTGTCTGCATAAAAACGCTGCGTAGTGGAGGAGTTCATTTACTCGAGCTCCTCGTGCAGCAGCTCCAACGGGAACAACGTGTGGAGTCGTGAGGCTGCACGGTTTGCTGTTGGTGTTTTCACGGTTTTCTGCCGCAGAAAAGCAGGGATTTTATTTAATAAGGGATAGTTTCTCACACCAGAGCACTCTGAACCACACATCTTCGCAGGGGCGTGTGTTCCTGTGTTGCTCTGCACACCCAGAGCGTGGTTGGATCACATCAACAATCAGCAGTGCCCCAAATTTTGTATTCTCGGAGTGCATATGGATATTAAAAGCACCATTATATTTCATTTTTATCCATGGATTTTCAATTTTTTTTTGAAGTTGGTTGTTGTCTCCAACACAGTGGGAAGGCAGCCAGCCCCTTCCTGTGTTCATTTGCATGCCCCTCTTTGCCTGGAAGAAATACCTGTTCTCTGGGACAGTGTGGTTTTGAAATATGATACGGCCTGGAATCTTCAGGGGAACATTTGACTTCAAAAGAGACACCAGTGCAGCTGGAAAGGGAGGCATGCTAGAGTTCATACTTGAAAATAATGAATTTGTTAAGTAGTTAGTGATGTTTAATAAAAGGTTAAGGTTAAATGTAATCAGTGCTACTCTCCCACCTTATTTTTTCTACCTTGCAGCTCTACAAAAGAGTCATTTGGTGGAGTTACAGCAGCAAAGGCAAAACAATTTGTATTTTCCTCTGCTTTACTCTTACTGAAGTCGGTGGCATGCTACAGTTGAACCATCTTAGTCTTCCTACTTGAAATATCTTAAACTTTTACTCATTATGTAACAACTCAGTAAAAGTTCCTGATTTTTTAACACACACCTTTGATCTGCACAAAGAGTTCTTTGTCTAAACAGCCCAGAGTGAAGTGAAATGCAGAGTTCCTGTTCCTTGCAGCCAACAGCTGTGGAGGTGTGTGTGGTGTCCTTTCACATCTTTTCAGACCCAAACAGAGCTGTTTGCTCATCCTGCCATCAAAGGACGCTCGTTTGCACCTCTGGGTTTGTCAAAGGCCTGGGCAATTGTCTGTGGCTGAATTCCTCACAATCACAGGCTGAACACTCAGCATTCATAACCACCAGTTGCTGCAGGGCAGAGCTCACTGCATTTGTTATCGACAACAAGCAGTGAGAATTAATTGTCTCTCATTAATTCACTGGTGAACAACTCGCAGAATCCCGGAATCATTTAGGTTGGAAAAGACCTCTGAGATCATCAAGTCGATCCTGGATCCTGTGACTGATCCACACTTTCAGTTCAGAGCACTGAGTGCCACCTCCAGTCATTCCTTGGATGCTTTCCAATGCCTGATCACACTTTCCATAGAGAAATTCCTCCTGGTGTCCATCCTGAGTCTCTCCTGGTGCAGCTTGAGGCCATGTCCTCTCTTTCTGTCACTTTTTGCCTGTGAGAAGAGACAGCACACACCTGCAACCTCTAACTTACTTCTTTAGGGCTTTAGAAGAGGAAAATCCTCAAGATGAGAAGCTGTGGTGTTGGAGAGAGGGTTCTGACTCCTGTGCACCACAATCCCCTCAGTTTGCTGCTGTTGTGGCAAGCACAGCCCTGGAACTGGAAGCACCAGCCCGTGTGGAGCTCTCAGACCTCCCACGTCCTCTGTGCTTCACCCAGTGCTGTTGGCACCTGGATGCCCTGTGCTTGTCCAGACACAGCCCTGCCTGTCACACCCAATTAATTCTGAATCACACCGATAGGCCTGTGCTCACAGGCAGAACTCACTGCAGGTCCGAGGCTTTAAATATTGCAAAAATAAATATCCATGAGTAATTTTGCATAAATGAGTAGTGCCAGTCGGCTCATGAGGAAGACCTTTCTCCCCTACGCAAGCCTAGGAAGTGTTTTAAAATAAACACATCCACCAGTTCCCAGAAAACTCTGCTATGAACTGAAAACTGTTTCTGAGAGGTTGTTATACATTCTTGCATTTGTCCCCACGATAATACAGGCTGGTTTGCTTTAATTCTCAAGACTACCTGGCTTTAAGTTGGAAGCAAACAAGCATGAACTCAGCGTGGCCACAGCCTGCAATTCTCAGACTTCACCTTTCTGCTGCCCAGGGGCTTGGAGAACCTCATAAATTTATGACTCTGCCACAGCATGTCTGTCTTAAGGAATCTGATTTAGAGGCTTATTCTCCAAAGGTTTTATGATTCATCACTTGTGATAGACAAGGAGAGAAATATGAAATATGGTCCATGTGTACTGCTGTAACTCCACTGACATTAGACATCAATCATCAACTACCATTGGTATTCTACTCCTACAGTATTTATATCCCATTATTGAATTCCTCACAATCTCGAAGTGTATTTCTCTTCCCAACAACTTTATGAGGTCAGGAAGAACTGTCACAAGTCAGGAAAGGGAACAAAGAGGGTGTTCTGCTCTGGGCTTGCAAGGAAGACTGAGAAACTGAGCAGTTCCCTTCTCTAGACATTGCCAGAACCCTGACCCAGTGCACTGCAATTCTTCCCATCTACACCCTGAAGTGTTGCTCTTATTATCTGCACCACAGCCTCCAACAACTGCTTTATGAATTCATCTGCAGTTTAGTCTATCCTTCAGAGCATCACATTTTATCTCAGGTCTTCATTTATATTCATCAGTGGGGATGGAAGTAAAATTTAGCTTTAATTCAAAGGCTAATTTAGGTTTCGGTGTATGATTAACATTCCACAATTACTACCATCAAAGTCAAGCATATGCATGAATCTCTGAAGGATTGGGGCCAAAATGTTTTAAAGTATCCACTTACTCAATACATTTTATATAAAGAATTATTCTTATCTATTATCTATGCAAGGGCCTTAACTAGGCAAATCTTGACACAGCTAGGCCTTGCTCTCCAGATAATTACTCATTTTCTTAATTTTCATCTGGTTTCTACTCTGTACCTCGTTATCTAATTCCTTGGGTATGAATACAGTTCACTAACTGTAAATACAGCTGACTCTCAGCAGGAATATTCAGCAATCTCAAATACTAAGTTTTCAGGGTAATGTGCAACAACTCCCAACAGGTAAGAGCATTGACTGTATAATTTGGTAAAACGAGCCATTAAAAACTAATCAACACTAAATAATAAAAAGCCCTGCTAAATGATATAAACTATTGCAGCACATCCAGGAAAATTACTGATTTTTCCATTAAATACCATCATTCAATTGCAGCAAACAAAGTCCCACTAGTCCACTTGGCTCGAGTGGAATCACCAAAACTTTAATACTATATTTTTGGCGTGCAATATATACATAACTAAACAGTTAAAAAACATGTACAAGTGCAGTATGCATAATGTCAAGGCAGCCCTGCTGTGGATTGTATCTATCAGGATGTTCACAGCACCAGTCATAACATTTGCTAGCAAGAAAAACAGTAATTGATTTTTGTTAATAGCACTAATCAGGCATGGCTGTGACAGCTTGTCTTCCCTCCCCACGGGCACGGCCTCCATTCCGTGCTTTTTATTGGAATTTTGGGGCTGCACAATCCTCCAGCAGCAGGGCACGCTGGAACCTTTCACCAGCAGCTTTGAGAACACCAAGGCAAGGTCAGTGAGCACGAAAAAGCTGAGCAGCAGCAGGCAGTGGGCGAGCACCCAGGTGCAGAAGGACAGGTTGGCCATGCGACGGGACACGGGCTCCGTGCACGCCTGGCACAGCTGCAGGAGCACAAACAGCACCAAAACTGCCAGGATCAGCACCTTCAGGGCTGCAGCCCAGCCCCTCACCGAGTCCCTGCGCTGCAGCAGCCACTGCCCCACCTGCACACTCGCCAGGTAGATGGCCAGGTATCCCACGAGGGAGAGCAGCCCTTCCCTGTTGGCGTCGAGGAAGCCGAGCCGGGAGTCTCTGCCGTCGCTCCCGTGCAGGATAAACATCTTCAGAGAGGTAGTGCTGAGGATGAGCTGGTAAAAAACAGCCAGAGCTAGAGCCACAAGCCAAGCCTTATGTTTGGGAAATATGGCTAAAAGCAGAGATGCTGCAAGTCTCACAAACGCCAAGGTAAAGAAAAAATTCCAGTGCACTCCGTACTCCGAGGTGTGCTCGTGGTACTCGATGGATTTAACGCTCAGCAGTCGCCCGACACCGAGGGAAATCAGCGGCCACACGGAAAACGCCTGCCTGGCCAGATGGGAAAATCTGGGTGGGGTCACAGCAGACTTCTGTCGAACCTCAGGGCAAACGAGAGCATTTCCAAAGATAAAAGCTCCAACCCCCAGATCCATAACTCCGGTGCCGTAGGTCTCGGCCTTGGCGTATCGCCGGGGGTACTGCGGGAAATCCACGGCTAAAATGCTGATGGATGTCAGCACGTTGACATAAACACGGAACACAGTTATTGCTGGAATGTACTCAGGATCCAAGTATGTCTTCTGGAATTCTTTTACAACTTGCCCAAAGGGCACTCTGGCCTCCCGTTTTCTTTGGCTGTATATTTTGGAAAATATTCCGGCGCAAAAAGCAGCGAGGATAACTGGAATGAAAAAGATGATTGGAGACAAGATGGTGCAGGAGAACAGGAGAGGAGACACCAGCACCAGGAAGTCGAGCAGCAGGCTGTATTTCCTTGAGCTTACAGGTTTTCCATGGTGCAGGTAGTACAGGATCAGGAGGAGCCCTCTGCAGAGCAGGCACAGCGGAGCCAGGGATAAACCTACGGAAATTTCCAGCAAACTTGTTCCATTTAGGTTGCTGATAAAGGCTTCTTTCAGCTGTTTTTGGGACATTCTTCTTCCTTCTCTGAAAACACAAAACGTGAACTTGAGGTAGTTTTGTAAATGGTTCTCAGACCTCCTTAAAAAGAACTCGGTTCCTTAAAACATGGATTTCTGAAGTTACTGGGTTACTTTTCAATTTAAAGAACACAGAGCAGCACCGGAGCTGGCCTGGGAAGCCAATGAGAGGCACAGGCACTGGGAGTGTGAGGAAGCTCCAGTATTTTACATCCTCCTATGTTCCAACAAGATGCTTCATATATTTCTAGGGAGGATCTCTAAACAGCAAATACTCCACTGAATATTCACATTGTGAATAATCTCATTGCTCTGTAGAACACATTTTGCTGTATTCTCTACAGTGTAAATGGCACAGTAACGTAAAAACGTGGCCCTTAAGGAACTTTGTGTTGCCTGCTCAGCAAAACAGCAGCTGCAGCCGCCGAGTACCTTTTCAAGGCACCCCCGTGTAAAAACGCGTGAATTAAGCAGCCAGAAATAACCCGGTTCTGCTCAGCCCCGGGGCGGAGCGGGAGCTTACCGGGAGCGGGGGATGGACGGCGGTGAGGGGAACAAACCCGGCCCGGCCCGGCGCCGCCTCTCCCGCCCTCACGGCCCCGGCCCGGCCCGGCCGCGGGTCAAGCCGGGTTCGGTACAGCCGGGCTCGGTACAGCCGGGCTCGATAGAACCGGGCTGCGGGTCAAGCCGGGTTCGGTACAGCCGGGCTCGGTACAGCCGGGCTCGATAGAACCGGGCTGCGGGTCAAGCCGGGTTCGGTACAGCCGGGCTCGGAACAGCCGGGCTCGATAGAACCGGGCCCGATACAGCCCAGCTCGACAGAACCGGGCTGCGGGCGATGCCGGGCAGCGGTACAGCCGAGCCCGGTAAAGCCAGGCCGCGGTACAGCCGGGCTCGCTAAAGCCGGGCTCGGTTCCGCCGGGCTGGGGACGGCCGTAGTTGAGCCGGGCTCGGTACAGCCGGGCTCGATAGAACCAGGCTCGGTAGAACCGGGCTGTGGGCGATGCCGGGCCGCGGTCCAGCCGGGCCCGGTAAATCCAGGCCGCGTTCCCCGCCCGCGCTTTCGCCGCTTCCGCACGGCCTCGCCCCGCCCCGGCGCCGCCTCCTCACCCCCCCGCCCCGCGTCCCGCTCCTGCTCCCGCCCCGGCCCCGCTCCGGCGCTGCCGCCCGCGGTAAGTCCCGAGCCGGCCCTGCCCTCCCGTCGTCCTGCCCGTCCCGGCATCGCCGCCGCCGCCGGGCCCTGCCCGCCCCGAGCCCGGGAACGCGCGGCCCTCAGGGGACACCGCGCCCGGCGGCGCGACATTGGGGACCCGACATTGGGGCCGCGTGTCCCGCTGGGTCCCCGTGTGTCCCCGTGTCCCCGTGTGTCCCCCGTGTGGTCCCCCGTGTCCCCCGCGGGCCCACCATGGTCCCTGTGTGTCCCCTGTCCCCGTGTGTCCCCGTGAGTCCCGGGATCTGCGGGCACCGGGAAAGCGGGATGGATCGGAGAGGGGTTCGGGGATGGGAGCGTGCCCAGGGCTCCAAACAGAACCTAAGAGATGTTTCCATACGGGGGAAAAACGAAATTAGGGATGGAATGGGAACAGGAATAGGAATAGGAATAGGAACATGATGAATAGGAATAGGAATAGGGATAGGAAAAGGAATAGGAATAGGAATAGGAAAAGGAATAGGAATAGGGACAGGAACAGAAAAAGGAATAGGAATAGGGATAGGAATAGGGATAGGAATAGGAATAGGAAAAGGAATAGGAATAGGAATAGGAATAGGAATGGTAATAGGAATGGGAATAGGAATAGGGACAGGAAAAGGAATAGGGATAGGAATAGGAATAGGAAAAGGAATAGGAATGGAATAAGAAGGGGAAATTGGGGGGGGAAAAAAAAAAAAAATAGAAAAGAACAGAATGGGAGTAAATTAGAAATTAGAATTAGAATTAGAATAGAATAGAATAGAAAGATAGAATAGAAATAGAAAGAAATAGAAAAGAAACTAACAATTAGAAGGAATTAAGATATAGAGCATAATAGACTTAGAACAAAATTAGAATAGAATAGAAAAGAATTAGAATAGAGTATAATAGAATTAGAATAGAAAAGGAATGGAAGTAATGGCTGCTTCAGCTGCTGGAAGGGCAGAATTCTTCCTGGCTGTGTGACTGAAACCTCAGCGTTTATCACAGGAATTCAAAGGACCTGACTCACCTTGGGCCGGCTCCCAGAGATTTGCAGAGGAAACAGGAAGGGGACAGCAGGAAACTCTCTTGTTCTTGCTGCAACACAAACTTCTCTGAGTCACTCGCCTTCCCAAAGCTCTGGCTTCTTGATGCTGGCAGACCCACGGACTTTTCCTTTTTCTCCAAAGAGGAGGAATTTAATCAAGAACTGCAATTTCTTGTAAAGAAAACTTTACTAATCCAGAAAAACAGAGCATTTTATTCCTGGTATAAGGAAATTATTCCCTCCAAATAAGTTTTATTTGCAGGGGCAGCAGAACATGACCATCACTCTGGGTAGGCTTTCCAGCTCCAGTGTTACTTGGGCCCCACTGGGATCAGTAATTCTGTCTGAAATCTTTGGGCTTGGCTTGTGAAACCCTCTGGAGAATATGTCCAGAGTTATTTTGATCTAAATGGCTTTTTACTTTCTTTATTTAAGCATTCTCCAGTCTGATTTGAATGAAGTACCCCAAAGTAAAGGCCTTCTCCAGCATTCCCGTCCACAGGGCTGGACAAGATGCCAAAGCAGGTAAAAAGAAAACCAGGAATTGTGTGTGCTAATTAAATTTTACTGCCAGGAGAGAATTCCTGGCTTATTTCCATGCAGTCAAGATTAGGTAACTCCTAATGAATATTCACCCCTGCTTCATGAATTGTCTGGACCTATTTGCTGCAGGTTTGAGCTGTGTTAGTGACACCAGGCAGTGATTTTTGTTGTGCCCTGGGCTCTGGCAGGGCAGGTGTTAATGAAGGCAGCGAGCACATCCTAAAGGTGTTTGTTCAGGAGGATGAATGGACACGAGAGTTGTGATTTATTTTCAAATATTCTTTTACTTCACTGAGCAGGGCAGCAAAACCAAGCCCTTCCTCAGGCCTTGCAGGCTCCCAACTTGCCTGATGCCAGTTTGGGGACACAGGAGGAAAAGGGAACTGGTAGGAACTCCTCAGGTCCATGTACTGTTTCCTAATTGTGGTGTCTGTTCTCTGACAGCAGCAAGCTGCTTAGTGCTCATTCAGAGGAGAATAACAGAAATCACTTGGGTGGCAATGCTTTACTGCGTTGCTAAGCTTTTTTTTCCTCCTTACTATGTAAAATTCTGTACTACTGGAAATGAACTACTTATGCTGTCTGCAGAAGATAATGATACTCCTAAATGAGCAAATTATGGTAGCTTTTCTCTCTTTTTTTTTTTTTAGGAATGTGCTAACGGGGGTTTGCAGTGTGTTTCCCCTTTATCGATCAGCTCAGCTCACGTAGTGGGATGCTGCTAACTAAATTTAGCATTTTTTGTAGAAACTAGCTGATGCTGTTAACTTGGTTAATGTGGTACAGGTGAGAAGGGATAGTTTGGACAACTTTCTGTTCAAGAGGAGAACAAAAGGAATATTTAGAATGCAAAGATCAGGACTGGCATCTTTTCTGTTCATTTTCTTTTCTAGCCTCTTCTGTCCCCAGAAACAGCAAACAGGACCTGGAATCTCTCTTCTGGCTGGTTTTCCATTACATAAAACAAATGTGTCCTTCCAAATAGTGCTGTCAAGGACACAGGAGCCCAGAGGCTGAAATTTGAATACTTTAGGTGATTCTAAGGGGGCAAAGCTCCAGCTAATGCAGGCCAGCTCTTCCCCCAGCACCGTTTCTCCACCCTGGCTGTGATGGGTGCACTCTGCAACTTTCACTCTGAGAATGGAAATCTGCATTTTTGTTGGTCTGTAGTGGCTTCCATCTGTCCCTCAGTCTGCAGCCAGCCCTTCCTGCTTCCCTGAGCCCAAGGCAGGGCTTGGATTGAGTGCATGACATGCACAGGCTTAGGAAGGAGCCAGTTCCAAGAGTGTGGTGTGAGTGTGCGTGTGCTGAGCTGCAGTGGGAGCCCACAGCCACGTTCTCTGAGTGCCTTTGCTCACAGCCAGAGCACTTTTCTAACTTCAGAACAGGTGGGAGGAAGAGTAGGTCAAACATCCTGAGGTCTGGCTGCTGCTGAGGCTGAGCTTCGGGGACATGGAGGCAGCAGAAGAGCTAGAGCAGGGGACGAGGTCAAAGTCCAGCTTTTCACCTTTCACTGGTGCTGATCTGACTTCCCCTCCAGGAAAATGGCCAAAGGGAAGATTCTCTCATCCAGAATGACCTCAGTGAATCATTTGAAGAAGAAGTTAGAGCCTTCCTCGGTGATGAAGAGAAGCTGCATCTTTTTGACGACCTCACCAAAGTGAATCCGGTGACAACCATGACAGGTGAGCAGCCAGGGGGTGTTTGCTGAGGGATCCTTTTCTCTGCTGGCACTGACACATGGCAGCTCCTGCTCTCCTGAGCACAGGAGTTAGGTATGTTAGACCTACATCACTCTGGATCACCTCATCCTCTGTTAAACCCAATGGGTAACAAAGCTGCAGACTTTTTTTACAACCAGGCACAGGAAGAGTCAAGTGCATTTTGCAAAAGATGCTGACAGGAGGTGTTTCCTTTCAGTTCTGAAGTGTCTTCAAGCAAGATACAGAGCCAACCTGTTCTACACAAATGCTGGCTGCAGCCTGGTGGCTTTAAATCCATTCCAGCCCATCTCCTGCCTCTACTCACCTGAGCTCATGAGGGAATACCACGTTGCACTTTGTCCTCAGGTAACCCTTGTGTTTGGAATAACTGCCCTTCTGCAGAACCCTGGTGTTAAACTGCTCCAAATTGATATCAGCAAAATACTCCTAAAGGATAAAACCCATTTCTAGTGAAATATTAGTTCTGTGAAAAGCAGTGTAAATGTGAGATGCTGTCGCTGCTGGCCAAACAGCGACATAAAATAATAGATATAAAAACACACAAAAGTGGGTGAAAAAAATAGAGAGAAAGAAGGAAGTTTATTGTGGGACAAGCCTTTTTTATTCACTTTAACAACCAGAGTATCAAACATATATTAGTTAAGAGATAGCTGTTTAATTAGTAAATAAAACATAATTAGTGAGTTTGTAAAAGCTACAGTATTAATAATGTTTATAATTTCTAACCACCTGCATTATCAATTTTATACTCTAATCTCTTTTTCTCAACAATAATCAAAAATAGAACATTTCTCCTCTATATAAATTATTAACACTCCCTTTCTCTTCTCAGAACTCAGTCATACACAATAATTAACTAAATTTCAAAATCAAAACGTATAAAGCCATTTTTTCCCTCCACAAGATGCCCCTTGCTATCCATTGCTGTTGAACTGTGTGATTACCGTTCTCTTAAATGTGAATATTCTCTTCCACTGCCAGGATTTAAAACCTCACATCTTTGCAGTGGCTGAGCAAACCTACAGAAATGTCCAAAAGCAGATGGACCCTGTGAACCAGTCCATCATTGTGAGTGGAGAAAGCGGCGCTGGGAAGGTAAGGATTTTTTTTTTATGACACTGCTCTCAAGTTTTGAGCTCTGCCAACGATTTGTAGTGTAGTGAATGAGCAAAGATGAGTTAAAAACCCCTCTGACAGAGCACGTAGCCAATCTGCCCAGCACGGCTCTCTTGAAATGTGTGTGAAGCGTTAAGTGATTGCTGCAGTTAAACACACTCGGCTTAATATAGCAGCTCTTCAGGTGACAGCTGTCATTTCTGGAGGGCTGGCTTTGAATCATTCAGCAGAGTTGGTGCCTCAGCCTGCTGTGGCAGGGAGCTCGTGTGGCTCTCAGCAAACCCTGTGTACAGACTTGGGGCAGTGGGTTCAGTGAGTGTCATGGCCCATCCTTGGTCAGGACAATGCTGAGGGTATTTGTAAGCCTGAGAACGAGATGCTTTGTGTAAATGGATGGACTCAGAATCCATTTACATTCCTTCCACCCTAGGGCTGTCTGTTAATTCTGGCTGAGCTGCAGATGGTGCCACCTCACTGGAGGTGCTGTTCAGCAGAGCACTGCCACTGTGGCATAGAGTTTCCCCTGAGCCAGAGCTCTGAACCTGGCACAGTTCCTCTCCTTAGCCTCCCCTCCAGCTGCACAGTGTTTCCAGAAGGCAGCAGTGCTCACTGGCACAGCTGATAACATGTTACAAACCCAGGGCTGTTACGGGGCCTCTCTCTTGCAGACCTGGACCTCTCGTTGCCTTATGAAATTCTACGCCTCCGTTGCTGCCTCAGTTATCTCCCCAGAGGGCAACCAAACTGTGGAAAGGATAGAGAAGAGAGTGCTGGATTCCAACCCTGTCATGGAAGCCTTTGGTAAATGTGGCTTTTTTAACGGCAAACAGCCCTCATGGCCACTGTGGGCATCTCCACACAGGTCTGAGCTATCTCTTGGCCCTCTCCTTTAAAACAAACTCTTAAATTTTGGAGCCACTGACTCTCACCCTCCCCCTGTGTGGCTGCATGGCACAGTGGCACTGCTCTGACTGTTGTGTGTCTGTCCTGCAATTCCACAGGGAATGCCTGCACCCTGAGGAACAACAA
This sequence comes from Malurus cyaneus samueli, assembly GCA_009741485.1. Taxonomy (NCBI): domain Eukaryota; kingdom Metazoa; phylum Chordata; class Aves; order Passeriformes; family Maluridae; genus Malurus; species Malurus cyaneus. The sequence goes on from VKON01002658.1 coordinate 443,304, forward strand.
CAGCAGCAGGTTTGGGAAATACATCCAGCTGCAGCTCGACAGGTAACAATTACTGCCCCAAATCTTACCCGTTCTCTTGTGCCTTTAAATCCTTACAAGCCTAAATCTGCCATCTTATTTCTGCCATACAATTTTTTATCTGTCTTTAGAGCGTATTTGGCTTGCTGGCAGCTTAAACTGCTGTTATTTTCCTTTTTTTTTTCTCTTTCTGCAAGCTCTCACCCTGATCTCTAAAAGAAAGTAGTGGGAAAACAGAGATGCTGTTAAAAACTCTGAGTAAAATATGAAGAAAACTGAAGGTGAAGTGCAAAGCATTCACAGTCAGTTGATCTCGTAACACTTCTTGGATTCTGGGGAGATGTTTTATTGTAAATCTTTGCTCTTTTTCCCTCTCTAGATTCCATCATCTGACTGGTGCTTCCATCCAGACTTTCCTTCTGGAGAAGACCAGAGTTGCCTATCAGGCTCCCAATGAAAGAAACTTCCATATTTTTTATCAGGTTTGCCTTCAGTTAATTTTGCTGAATATTTCTGACACTCAGCAGGGATGAAATCACCAAATTTAGCACAGTTGCAACTTTTAATAATTACCAGTTTCCCTGTCTCCCAGGCTTCCAAATTAAATCATCCTCCCAGTATGTTATTCCTCACTGTCTGTGAGCTGCAAACACCAAAGGCAGAATTCAATTTTTACCTTGTTTTCCATCTCCAGATCACAAAAGGTGCTACAGCAGAGGAGAGGCTGGAGTGGAACCTTCCAGAAGGGGCTGAGTACCGCTGGCTGCCAAACTCTGAAAGGAACTTAGAAGGTAAAGATTTATTTCACTAATTAATTCATCAATCAATCCATTAATAATGGCTGGAACTTTAAAGGAAGGCAAAAATATATCCTGTTCAATCTCCTGGTCAGCCAACAGGAGTTTGCAAAGCCACTTGCATTAATGACATTATTTTTAAGTTTAATTTTGCACTGTTAAGACTTAAAGCTTAAAATCAGTCACTGGCTTAAAACAGCTGCTTCTGGCCTGGCAGATGTGCATCTCTGGGGCTTTGTTTAGGAACTCTCTTGTCTTTGTGAGTCACCTGCCAGAGGCAGAAAAAATCAGTGGGTTTGTTCTGCAGTTGATGTGTGGGATTTACCCAAACAGCAGCTCTGCTCTCCGTGGACAATTCCAGCTGTGCTGGGTGTGCTGAGATGTCCCCTTTGCCTGTGTGTGTGTGTGTGTGCATGGCTCTCTCAGCAGCATTTTTGGCTTTTCAGAGGACAGCTTCGAGGTGACCAGAGGGGCCATGTTCCACCTGGGCATCGATGGTGCCATGCAGAGCAATATTTTCAAGGTCAGCAGGGACACCAAGAGGCTGCTGAGGAGGTTGGGAATGTTCTTCCCAGGGTGGGAATTGCTGCTGGAGCAAATCCACATCCCTGTGCAGAGCTGCTGCTCCTCACTGGAGGGGCCTCAGCTCCAAATGTTAGATCTGAGCTGAACATCTGCCCCTGTGAATTCAGCATCCCTTCAGGAATTAGGGGTTCACGCTGAAATTTGGGATTTGTTTGCTTCTTTTTGTGCAGAAATACTCTGACCTGGGCTGTTCCTGGGGCTGAAGGAAGGCTCAGGGGCACTGATTGTATTTCAGGTGTTATCAGGCCTCCTGCACCTTGGGAATGTTCAGTTCTCCAATCCAATGGATGAATCTCAGCCCTGTGAACTGGAAGACAAAACCAAAGGTGAGGCAACTACCATGCCATGTTCCAGGGCCTTGTTAGGTCAGTGCAGATGCCCAAGGAAGGGATTAGAGTAAGCAAAGAATGCAGAGAATTATTTCCTTTAGTTAGTTAGCTAATTTAGATTTACTTTTTAGAGGAACTTCAAACCTGAAATTCTAGGGACACTCCACATTGAAAATAAGAGTCTGGTCATGCAAAACTTGCTCCAAAGTTTGGATAAAAAGCTCCAAAATCCACACTGAAGCTGGAGAGCTGATGGAGGTGTCACTTTTTTCTACATGATCTCCAACCCTTCCACACCTTCAGAGGTTTGGGCACACCAGGTAACCTTGCACTGTTTGTTCTGCTCAACCAGAGTTTGTGAAGACCACGGGGGATCTGCTCAAGATTCCTGTAGAGGAACTCCTGGAATCCTTAAGGATCCGAACAATCACTGCTGGAAAACAACAACAAGTGTTCAAGAAGCCGTGTTCCAGGGCTGAATGTGAGACCAGGAGGGACTGCCTGGCCAAAGTCATCTATGCCAGGTAAGGATGTGCTGATCCAGGTGACTTTTGCTGTTTCATGACATCAGAAATTCCTCTTTCTTCCAAGTGACACTGACAGAAAGAGCAGGAAAAGAAATCACTTTGATTGTTTCAGACAAGAAACTTCCAACTCATGCCATTGCTGTTGCCTGCAGGTTGTTTGAGTGGCTGGTTTTGGTCATAAATGAAAACATCTACACAGATCCCTCAGTGTGGACCAACTTCATAGGTATGGAGACCCCACCTGGTTTAACTCAGGCCTGTCAGCCCTCCCAGCTGCTCCTCAGCTGAAGCTCCCTGTCCTCCCTCATTCCCTCCAGGTCTGCTGGATGTTTATGGGTTTGAAGCTTTCCCTGAGAACAACTTGGAGCAGCTCTGTATTAATTACGCCAACGAGAAACTGCAGCAGCACTTTGTGGCTCACTACCTGAAGGCACAGCAGGTAATAGCCCAACCTGAAGATCAAATCTTCAATACCTGATTTAAACCAGCATTTTTTCATCCCTTTAACTGTGCCCAGGAAGCTTCAGTGAAGCCACAGAAAGGATGGAGCAGTGGCTTTTCCAGGAGGGACACTGTTTGCACCCTGCAGTCCCTCACTGCTCACACACTGCTGATCCCAGCTCCCCTGGGTGCCCTGCAAGGTGCCCTCCCCTCCCCACTGCAGCTCCATTACCCAAATGTTCTTTGCCATTAACTGGAATCGGGGGAAATGACTTTTGCTGGCACCTCCTCCCTCTCAGCAGGGTTTTGTCGATTTATTCAGGAGATGAGATTTTCTGTGACTGCAATTTGTGCTTTGCTACCCCCAGGCTGCTTTCCCTGCCCGCCCTGGTCAGCATTCCAGGGGTTAATGGTCAGGGAAGATGGAAACCAAGTTCAAGCACACAATTGCTTTCCTTGAAACGGCTCCATGACCTCTGTTTATAGCACCCCTCCCACTCCCTGCCTGCCCTCTTACCTCTGGATCTGGCTGTCCCCCAAACCACTTAAATGCCATTAGTGGCTGTGCTGAGCAAGCTTTTGGCAGGAGACTTTTCAAATCACTGCCCAGAGCTTGTGCCTGTTAAACACTGCTGACAGGTTGTCCTGTAATTCTGCATAAATATTGTACCAATTATTTCAGCCAGGATCTCCCTGCAGTTCCTTTCAGATCTTGGCTTTTAATGGAGCCCAGTTGGTAAAGCCTGGCACACAAAGGCTGGGTTAGGGCTGTGTCCCAGTCCAAGGAAGGAGCTCTGCCTGTTCCTTGTCCTTCAGGGAAATTCTCAGCTCAGCCAGGAGAGGCTTTGTGTGACTGCAGCCTTTGTTTACTCTCCAAAGCAGCCTTGCAGCTCCCTCTGATGAATCCATGGCAGTTCTCAAATCCTCAGAGCAATTGTTCCAGCAGGTTCTGATCCACACCCAAAAGCTGCCTGGGGTACAATATCCTCCTGTGGGTTTTTTTCTCAAGCTTGGTGTTGACCTGGAGCTGAGCTGGGATTAACTCCTCAAACAGGAGCTGCCTGAGCTGCCCAGGGCACAGAACCCTGAGCTCTGGAGCCCTCTGCTGCAGGATCACCCCTTCTCTCCTCCTGCAGGAAGAATATGCAGCTGAAGGCCTGCAGTGGTCATTCATAAACTACCAGGATAACCAGAGCTGCCTGGATCTGATAGAGGGAAATCCTCTCAGCATTTTTTCCTTGCTGAACGAGGTAAGTGTGATCTAAACCATGCATTTTTTTAGGCCCAGCTTCTTTTGTCCCACACCACCAAAGAAAATACAGTGAATTAGTAGAAAAGTTGTCAGCTATAAAATTTCTGCAGAGCTTCAGTTTCAGAAAAAAAACATGGCCCTGCTTCCTCCTGTTCTTAGTTTTCTTTCCTCTCTGTTCCTGGATGTGCTGATTCAAATACAAAGCCTCAATTACTTCTTTCCCCCGTTTCCTTCCCAACATTTCAGGACTTGCACACTCAGAGCAGCTCCAAAGGTAAAAAGGCTCTGATTTCAATTTCAAATGTTGTAGCTTTTAGAGTCAGTTCTGTGGGACAGGTAAGAGATGCTGCAATTGTGTCTCCTTTGCAGGAGTGTCGTCTGAACAGACCCTCCAACACTGACCTGTTCCAAACCAGGATTGAGAAAGCCTTGGCCAGTAATCAGTGTTTGAGTCGAGATAAATTCAGTAAGAAGCCCAACTTTATCATTTCACATTATGCTGGCAAAGTCTGCTATCAGCTGGCAGCAATGGTGGAGAAAAATAAGGTGGGTGTTTCCATCAAGAGCTTTTTATAATAATAAAACAAATATCCTATAGATCTGAAGTAAAAATATAAATTTAAATCAAAGCATCACTAACAGATCTATTCAGTGCTGGGTACTGGACATGCTTTGCTTCAAATAAATCCTTCAGGCCATGTAAAACTGGGGAATGTTCTTGGTGTGATTCTCAGTGAGCAGGAGCTTTGTTGCATTTTGAGCTGAGGCTGAACTGGATTATCACCAAACCAGGGTTTCTTCCATTCTGGGAGATGCAGAGCTGTCAATGGCATCAAAGCATTTCTGTAACCATAAATACAGCACTTCATTCCCCCAAAATTCAGATTAAATTCATGAAAAGCAAGAGCATGGACTCAACTGCTGAATGTGCTGAAAATACTCAAATTTTGGCCAATTTGTGCCACAAGGGAATAATTGAAACGTGCACTATTCTGCAGAGAGGAGGGTCCCTTCTGAGCAATTAAGGCAAATGCTCTTAGGGGATGCAATAAAACCCCACCTCTTAATGAAAGGAATATTTGTGATGTCTGCCTGCAGTCTGTCCTTCAGAGATTCCACCATCCTGAGCTCTGGAGCTCACTCAGGCTCGTGCTGGAGCAGTGTTAGGAGCAATTTTGCATTTGACTGGATTTGCTGAATGTTCAGCCAAACATTGTTCTCTGTTCCCAAACCCATGAATGGATGTACATCATCAGATTTGAAACTGCAGCTGTGGCTGCATCAAATTTGGCATCAGAAATTCTGTTCTATCTCTGTCTGGGGAGTTTTGAGTTGTTTTTAGAGGTGCAGATGCCTGCCAGGCCCAGACACTAAATGAGCCATGTCTGTGTTTGCAGGATGCTGTTCCACCAGAGCTGCTCCACGTTTTGCAGAACTCAAAGGACCCTTTGCTTCAAAAATTATTTCCCGTGACAGAAAAGAACCAAAATAACACCAAAACCCAGAATAGAGCAGCTGTTGTTACAGTGGTGTCCAAGTTCAAGGTAATTCCATTCAGGTTTCTGCCTGAATTTTGGAAACTTGATTTGCCATCAATAATTGATGAAAGCATGCACAGAGTGGGTTTTTTTTTACCAAAACCCAGAATTATATATTATATATATTTATTATATTCCATTTATCTCTCTATATGTAGAATGTAAATCCCAACCCTGAGTAGGGAAACCCCAACCTTGAGTATGGAAACCCCAACCTTGAGTATGGAAATCCCAAACCTGAGCATAAAAATCCCAACCCTGAGTATGTAAATCCCAACCCTGAGTATGAAATCCCAACCCTGAGTATGTAAATCCCAACCCTGAGTATGTAAATCCCAACCCTGAGTATGAAATCCCAACCCTGAGTATGAAATCCCAACCCTGAGTATGTAAATCCCAACCCTGAGTATGTAAATCCCAACCCTGAGTATGGAAACCCCAACCCTGAGTATGGAAATCCCAAACCTGAGTATGAAATCCCAACCTGAGCATGAAATCCCAACCCTGAGTATGGAAATCCCAACCCTGAGTATGGAAATCCCAACCCTGAGTATGGAAATCCCAACCCTGAGTATGAAATCCCAACCCTGAGTATGGAAATCCCAACCCTGAGTATGGTAAATCCCAACCCTGAGTATGGTAAATCCCAACCCTGAGTATGGAAATCCCAACTTTGAGTATGGAAATCCCAACCCTGAGTATGAAAATCCCAACCCTGAGCATGGAAATCCCAAATCTCAGCATGAAAATCCCAATTCTGTGTTTTCACACACTGCTGGGTTTGGATGGCCAGGTCAGGGCACACAAGGAGCAGCTTCCACAAAGTCAGTGTTCCCTAAACCATCTCAATTTGTGCCTCAGGTTCTCAGCCAGCTCCAGGCCTGTGGAATTGTGGAAGCAATCAGCATCAGTGCAGCAGGTTTCCCAGTCAGGTAAACCCAGCTCCTTGAGTTATTTACCAATACAGCAAAAAAAAAAAAAATCATTTATTTACCAATACAGCAAAAAGGATCAGTTATTTACCATACAGCAAAAAAATTAAATCATTTATCTACCAATACAGCAAAAAAAAAATCTTTTATTTACCAATACAGCAAAAAGATCAGTTATTTACCATACAGCAAAAAAAAAAAAAAAAAAATCATTTATTACCATACAGCAAAAAAAAAAATCATTTATTTACCAATACAGCAAAAAGGATCAGTTATTTACCATACAGCAAAAAAAAAAAATCATTTAAAAATAAAAAAAAAAAAAAAAAAAAAAAAAAAAAAAAATCATTTATTTACCAATACAGCAAAAAGGATCAGTTATTTACCAATACAGCAAAAAAAAATCATTATTTACCAGTACAGCAAAAAAAAAATCAAACCAAAAAAAAAAAAAAAAAAAAAAAAAAACATTTATTTACCAATACAGCAAAAAAAAATCATTATTTACCATACAGCAAAAAATCAGTTATTTACCATACAGCAAAAAACATTATTTACCATACAGCAAAAAAAAATCATTATTTACCAATACAGCAAAAAGGATCAGTTATTTACCATACAGAAAAAAAAAAATCATTTATTTACCAAGACAGTCATGACTCTTGCTGGAATTCACTGTGCATTTTGTCTCTGTCAGGATCCCTTTCCAAAGTTTCACTGAACGCTACGAAATACTGAGAAAATCCTCGGCTCCAGGAAAAAAAGAGTGCCTGATAAAAGCAACTCTCATCCTGCTGAGAACAAAGGTAAATTCTTCAGGTGATCCTCTGCATCGAGTAAATTATCACTACATCCATTTGATCTCAGATCATTACTGTATTTACCACTACTCTCAAATTATTTCTTTAACCAATCACCAACCTGAAATTTGCCTAACACTTAAAATCTCTCCTCTTACTGCTGAGTTTCTGTGTTCCCCTTGGGTGGAACAGTCTCAGTCTGGGGTTCCCCTCACCCAATATAATTTGATTTAGAGTTGATTCTTTAATAGACTTGAAAACCGCTCATTTTTTGGCTTATCTTCCTTCTCCTTCCTTTTTTTTTTTTTTTTCCTTTTTCTTGCTGAATCACTGACCTTCCAGCTTACCTGGACTCTGCTGCTTCTTCCACCTTTTGTAAACTTCTCTTTTTCTAAGCAAGAGTGAGGATGGACTTTAACAAACCAATCCAGCCTACAGGTAATGCCTTTGCTATGAAACCTCTGAAAGGAGGAGCTCATCAGGTGGTTACATTTTGTACTGAAGGTTTCTGCAATCCCTTTTTCTGCCCCAAATGAATCCCCTCTTCACCCAGTGGGTCTGTTCCATAACCAGTAGCTGTGGGAAGTGGGTCCAGTGAGCACCAGATGAGTAAAACTGGTGGAAATCTACTCACTGTGTGGAAATGGGGGAAGTAAGGAAGTGCAGACTGGAAATTACTTACACACTGAGTCTTTCCCCCTCAATTACAAACCCATTAACTGCAAAAGCCTCTTTGTGATGGGTTTTTAGTCTTTTTTTTATCTTGAGGGGGCAATAAGCTGCAAACAATCAAAAACCCTGTTCTGGGTTTTGGTGTTATTTTGGTTCTTTTCTGTCACGGGAAATAATTTTTGAAGCAAAGGGTCCTTTGAGTTCTGCAAAACGTGGAGCAGCTCTGGTGGAACAGCATCCTGCAAACAAGACATGGCTCATTTAGTGTCTGGGCCTGGCAGGCATCTGCACCTCTAAAAACAACTCAAAACTCCCCAGACAGAGATAGAACAGAATTTCTGATGCCAAATTTGATGCAGCCACAGCTGCAGTTTCAAATCTGATGATGTACATCCATTCATGGGTTTGGGAACAGAGAACAATGTTTGGCTGAACATTCAGCAAATCCAGTCAAATGCAAAATTGCTCCTAACACTGCTCCAGCACGAGCCTGAGTGAGCTCCAGAGCTCAGGATGGTGGAATCTCTGAAGGACAGACTGCAGGCAGACATCACAAATATTCCTTTCATTAAGAGGTGGGGTTTTATTGCATCCCTAAGAGCATTTGCCTTAATTGCTCAGAAGGACCCTCCTCTCTGCAGAATAGTGCACGTTTCAATTATTCCCTTGTGGCACAAATTGGCCAAAATTTGAGTATTTTCAGCACATTCAGCAGTTGAGTCCATGCTCTTGCTTTTCATGAATTTAATCTGATTTTGGGGGAATGAAGTGCTGTATTTATGGTTACAGAAATGCTTTGATGCCATTGACAGCTCTGCATCTCCCAGAATGGAAGAAACCCTGGTTTGGTGATAATCCAGTTCAGCCTCAGCTCAAAATGCAACAAAGCTCCTGCTCACTGAGAATCACACCAAGAACATTCCCCAGTTTTACATGGCCTGAAGGATTTATTTGAAGCAAAGCATGTCCAGTACCCAGCACTGAATAGATCTGTTAGTGATGCTTTGATTTAAATTTATATTTTTACTTCAGATCTATAGGATATTTGTTTTATTATTATAAAAAGCTCTTGATGGAAACACCCACCTTATTTTTCTCCACCATTGCTGCCAGCTGATAGCAGACTTTGCCAGCATAATGTGAAATGATAAAGTTGGGCTTCTTACTGAATTTATCTCGACTCAAACACTGAATTACTGGCCAAGGCTTTCTCAATCCTGGTTTGGAACAGGTCAGTGTTGGAGGGTCTGTTCAGACGAACTCCTGCAAAGGAGACACAATTGCAGCATTCTCTTACCTGTCCCACAGAACTGACTCTAAAAGCTACAACATTTGAAATTGAAATCAGAGCCTTTTTACCTTTGGAGCTGCTCTGAGTGTGCAAGTCCTGAAATGTTGGGAAGGAAAGGGGAAAGAAGTAATTGAGGCTTTGTATTTGAATCAAGCACATCCAGGAACAGAGAGGAAAGAAAACTAAGAAACAGGAGGAAGCAGGGCCATGTTTTTTTTCTGAAACTGAAGCTCTGCAGAAATTTTATAGCTGACAACTTTTCTACTAATTCACTGTATTTTCTTTGGTGGTGTGGGACAAAAGAAGCTGGGCCTAAAAAAATGCATGGTTTAGATCACACTTACCTCGTTCAGCAAGGAAAAAATGCTGAGAGGATTTCCCTCTATCAGATCCAGGCAGCTCTGGTTATCCTGGTAGTTTATGAATGACCACTGCAGGCCTTCAGCTGCATATTCTTCCTGCAGGAGGAGAGAAGGGGTGATCCTGCAGCAGAGGGCTCCAGAGCTCGGGTTCTGTGCCCTGGGCAGCTCAGGCAGCTCCTGTTTGAGGAGTTAATCCCAGCTCAGCTCCAGGTCAACACCAAGCTTGAGAAAAAAAACCACAGGAGGATATTGTACCCCAGGCAGCTTTTGGGTGTGGATCAGAACCTGCTGTGAAACATTGTCTCTGAGGATTTGAGAACTGCCATGGATTCATCAGAGGGACTGCAAGGTGCAGTTGGAGAGTAAACAAAGGCTGCAGTCACACAAAGCCTCTTCCGGTGAGTTAGAATTTCGAAGGACAAGAACAGGCAGAGCTCCTTCCCTGGACTGGGACACACGCCCTAACCCAGCCTTTGTGTGCCAGGCTTTACCAACTGGGCTCCATTAAAAGCCAAGATCTGAAAGGAACTGCAGGGAGATCCTGGCTGAAATAATTGGTACATATTTATGCTGAATTACAGGACAACCTGTCAGCAGTGTTTAACAGGCACAAGCTCTGGGCAGTGATTTGAAAAGTCTCCTGCCAAAAGCTTGCTCAGCACAGCCACTAATGGCATTTAAGTGGTTGGGGGACAGCCAGATCCAGAGGTAAGAGGGCAGGCAGGGAGTGGGAGGGGTGCTATAAACAGAGGTCATGGAGCCGTTTCAAGGAAAGCAATTGTGTGCTTGAACTTGGTTTCCATCTTCCCTGACCATTAACCCCTGGAATGCTGACCAGGGCGGGCAGGGAAAGCAGCCTGGGGGTAGCAAAGCACAAATTGCAGTCACAGAAAATCTCATCTGCTGAATAAATCGACAAAACCCTGCTGAGAGGGAGGAGGTGCCAGCAAAAGTCATTTCCCCCGATTCCAGTTAATGGCAAAGAACATTTGGGTAATGGAGCTGCAGTGGGGAGGGGAGGGCACCTTGCAGGGCACCCAGGGGAGCTGGGATCAGCAATGTGTGAGCAGTGAGGGACTGCAGGGAGCAAACAGTGTCCCTCCTGGAAACACCACTGCTCCATCCTTTCTGTGGCTTCACTGAAGCTTCCTGGGCACAGTTAAAGGGATGAAAAAATGCTGGTTTAAATCAGGTATTGAAGATTTGATCTTCAGGTTGGGCTATTACCTGCTGTGCCTTCAGGTAGTGAGCCACAAGTGCTGCTGAGTTTCTCGTTGGCGTAATTAATACAGAGCTGCTCCAAGTTGTTCTCAGGGAAAGCTTCAAACCCATAAACATCCAACAGACCTGGAGGGAGTGAGGGAGGACAGGGAGCTTCAGCTGAGGAGCAGCTGGGAGGGCTGACAGCCCTGGTAAACCAGGGGGGCTCGTACCTATGAGTTGGTCCACACTGAGGGATCTGTGTAGATGTTTTCATTTATGACCAAAACCAGCCACTCAAACAACCTGCAGGCAACAGCAATGGCATGAGTTGGAAGTTCTTGTCTGAAACAATCAAAGTGATTTCTTTTCCTGCTCTTTCTGTCAGTGCCACTTGGAAGAAAGAGGAATTTTTGATGTCATGAAACAGCAAAAGTCACCTGGATCAGCACATCCTTACCTGGCATAGATGACTTTGGCCAGGCAGTCCCTCCTGGTCTCACATTCAGCCCTGGAACACGGCTTCTTGAACACTTGTTGTTGTTTTCCAGCAGTGAGTTGTTCGGATCCTTAAGGATTCCAGGAGTTCCTCTACAGGAATCTTGAGCAGATCCCCCGTGGTCTTCACAAACTCTGGTTGAGCAGAACAAACAGTGCAAGGTTACCTGGTGTGCCCAAACCTCTGAAGGTGTGGAAGGGTTGGAGATCATGTAGAAAAAAGTGACACCTCCATCAGCTCTCCAGCTTCAGTGTGGATTTTGGAGCTTTTTATCCAAACTTTGGAGCAAGTTTTGCATGACCAGACTCTTATTTTCAATGTGGAGTGTCCCTAGAATTTCAGGTTTGAAGTTCCTCTAAAAAGTAATCTAAATTAGCTAACAACTAAAGGAAATAATTCTCTGCATTCTTTGCTTACTCTAATCCCTTCCTTGGGCATCTGCACTGACCTAACAGGCCCTGGAACATGGCATGGTAGTTGCCTCACCTTTGGTTTTGTCTTCCAGTTCACAGGGCTGAGATTCATCCATTGGATTGGAGAACTGAACATTCCCAAGGTGCAGGAGGCCTGATAACACCTGAAATACAATCAGTGCCCCTGAGCCTTCCTTCAGCCCCAGGAACAGCCCAGGTCAGAGTATTTCTGCACAAAAAGAAGCAAACAAATCCCAAATTTCAGCGTGAACCCCTAATTCCTGAAGGGATGCTGAATTCACAGGGGCAGATGTTCAGCTCAGATCTTAACATTTGGAGCTGAGGCCTCCCCAGTGAGGAGCAGCAGCTCTGCACAGGGATGTGGATTTGCTCCAGCAGCAATTCCCACCCTGGGAAGAACATTCCCAACTCCGGTAGCTATGTCCTCTGCTGCCTGCTCCGTGAAAATATTGCTCTGCATGGCACCATCGATGCCCAGGTGAAGCATGGCCCTCTGGTCACCTCGAGTCCTCTGAAAGCCAAAATGTCGAGAGCCATGCACACACACACACACACAGGCAAAGGGGACATCTCAGCACACCCAGCACAGCTGGAATTGTCCACGGAGAGCAGAGCTGCTGTTTGGGTAAATCCACACATCAACTGCAGAACAAACCCACTGATTTTTTCTGCCTCTGGCAGGTGACTCACAAAGACAAGAGAGTTCCTAAA
>VKON01002658.1:462909-510217 GCA_009741485.1 Malurus cyaneus samueli
AGTAGACTGAGGGGAAGGAGCCTGGAGTTAGTACTCAGGTTGGAAATGTGCTCAAACTCCTCTTTTACAGCTGCCTTTTTTAAAAATCTTTACTGGAATTTTGACAGTTTGTCCATGGCAGCACAGAGACCATTAAACAAATGCTGTGGAGAGCTGGGTTCTCATGAGTAATTGATTTTGATAATTTGATGAAAATGCCAAATTCTGGTCACCCTGAACCATCACTCACCACGAATTGGCCAGGAACACTTTGGTTTTGCCACAGTAGACTGAGGGGAAAGAGCCTGGAGTTAGTACTCAGGGTTGGAAATGTGCTCAAACACCTCCTCTTTTACAGCTGCCTTTTTTAAAAATCATTACTGGAATTTTGACAGTTTGTCCACTGGCAGCACAGAGACCATTAAACAAAATGCTGTGGAGAGCTGGGTTCTCATGAGTGATTGACTGAGAACCTTCCTGCACCTTGCAGTACATCAGGGCTACAACTCCTTGGTTTTCATTCTTTGCTGCCACAACTTTGAGTTTTGAGTGTTTAATATGAGTTTCTCAGGACTGAGCTGCTCAGTCTGTTCTTCATTGCACTGCCTGCTGCTTTCTCCTGTTTCCTTGAGGATGCTTTAACAATGGGAAACACCTGAGCCCTCCCTGCTCCAGTCTACCCCAAAAAATGACATTTTAACCTGTGGATAACTGAGGTTATAACAGATGGGAAGGCAGCACCAACCAGTTCAAACACTGTTTTAACCCCACACTGGTTGTCATGGTGGCACCTGCTGCAATCTGTGCTGTCACATTTTAGCCCCAAACACACCAATGCTGTCAGCCCTCACCTCCTCCCCTCTTGCTGCAGGTTTCCCCTCTAAATGGCCAAGAAATCTCAGTGCAAAGGCAATTCCCTGGTCCTGATTTCCACATTTTGTGACAATTCCTCCTCAATCTTTCATTTCCAGGAGAGACTCTGGTGGTGGATGATGGAAAGCTGCTGTTTTGGAGATCCTCCAGGAGGCTGTTACAGGACAAAACCCTGCTCAGCACACAAGGGAACAGAGCAGAAACCCCCTCAGTTTATGTTGGCAAAACCAAAGTGTTCCTGGCCAATTCTGTGGTGAGTGATGGTTCAGGGTGACCAGAATTTGGCATTTTCTATCAAATTATCAAAATCAATCACTCATGAGAACCCAGCTTTCCACAGCTTTTGTTTTATGGTCTCTGTGCTGCCAGTGGATAACTGTCAAAATTCCAGTAAAGATTTTTAAAAAAGGCAGCTGTAAACGAGGAGTTTGAGCACATTTCCAACCCTGAGTACTAACTCCAGGCTCCTTCCCCTCAGTCTACTGTGGCAAAACCAAAGTGTTCCGGCCAATTCGTGGTGAGATGGTTCAGGGTGACCAGAATTTGGCATTTTCCATCAAATTATCAAACTCAGTCAATCACTCATGAGAACCCAGCTCTCCACAGCATTTTGTTTAATGGTCTCTGTGCTGCCAGTGACAAACTGTCAAAATTCAGTAAAGATTTTTAAAAAAGGCAGCTGTAAAAGAGGAGTTGTGAGCACATTTCCAACCCTGAGTGCTAACTCCAGGCTCCTTCCCCTCAGTCTACTGTGGCAAAACCAAAGTGTTCCTGGCCAATTCCGTGGGAGTGATGGTTCAGGGTGACCAGAATTTGGCATTTTCCATCAAATTATCAAAATCAATCACTCATGAGAACCCAGCTCTCCACAGCTTTTGTTTAATGGTCGTCTCTGTGCTGCCAGTGGATAAACTGTCAAAATTCCAGTAATGATTTTTAAAAAAGGCAGCTGTAAAAGAGGAGGTGTTTGAGCACATTTCCAACCCTGAGTACTAACTCCAGGCTCTTTCCCCTCAGTCTACTGTGGCAAAACCAAAGTGTTCCTGGCCAATTCCGTGGTGAGTGATGGTTCAGGGTGACCAGAATTTGGCATTTTCCATCAAATTATCAAAATCAATTACTCATGAGAACCCAGCTCTCCACAGCATTTCGTTTAATGGTCTCTGTGCTGCCAGTGGACAAACTGTCAAAATTCCAGTAAAGATTTTTAAAAAAGGCAGCTGTAAAAGAGGAGGTGTTTGAGCACATTTCCAACCCTGAGTACTAACTCCAGGCTCCTGTCCCCACTGCAGCTGCAGCTCCTGGAAGCCAGGAGAGCAGAGCTGTTAAATCAGAAGGCATTTTGCATTCAGTGCTGCTGGAGAAGATTTAAAGAGAAGAAAGCGGCGAAGGAGAAACGCTCTGCAACTCTGATCCAAGCAGGTGAGGCTGACATAACAGAGCACGGGGCATTTCCAGTCACACTGGGTGATTCCAGAGTGTGCAGGAGCTGCTGGCATTCTCTGCACTCAGTTTTTTCTCTGTTAAATCCCCAGCTTTTCGTTGCTGGTTAGCCAAGAATCGTTTCCAGAGGATGCGCAGGGCTGCCGATGTCATCCAGCGGGGCTGGAGGAGATGGAAGGTGAGATGGGGGTACAGGGGAGCCACTGAGGCTTTTTGGTGTCTGAGAAAGAGCAGTCACTGCTGGAACCACAACCCAGCACTGCTCCAGAAAACACCAGCTGATGGGCAGAGGAGATGCCAGTCCTACACAGCTCATCCTGCAGAGTAAACTCACTCCTCACCTGCATGGCAGTGTCCCAAGGGCTGGGCTGCCCTTCCAGTTTCCCTTTTTTAGGCTCTTAAGTTTTTCAGTCTTCAGCTGTGTCCAGGACAGTGAGATTTTGTTGTTCTGTGTCTTTTTCAGGCAAAAATGGCCGCGTTTGCCGCAGCAGAACTGGACGAGGGTGAAGGAAAGGAGTTCCCAGCTCCTGGAGCCCCCTGGGCCAAAGCTCCCTGTCCCCTGGACACAGCGTGGCCTCTGCAGGCCATTGTCCAGCTCTGGCCCCTGGGGCTGGTCCTGGCTGCTGCTCCTGTCACCATCCCCGGGCTCCACAGGGCCCTGGCACTGCTGAGCTGCCTCGGGGGGCTCCAGAGCAGAGGGGACAGCTCCTCCCTGGGCTGTGGCATCGCCTCCATCAGAGCCCTGCCACAGGTAACAATCCTCACACTCACCTGCAGCTTGGGGGAGCTGCTCTGAGCCTGGGAATGCTCTGGGAAAGCATTTCCCAGCCAGCCACAGGCCCTGGCTGCCCTCACAAATTGTATCGTGACAAAGCACCTTCGGGTCTGGGTGGGAACCTCATGTTTGCACTGAACTCTGTGTTCTGTGCCACCCCAAACTGTGCCAGGCTCAGCATAAACCCTCCCATCTGCAGAATCTGACTGAGTTTCAGTTCAATTTGCAGTGCTGGTGTTTCTACAATATTATTCTACAATAGCCATTGCTCTTGTTTGTAGTGGGCTCCTCTCTCCTCATCCTCCCCCACCAGGTGTTCACAGCTTCAAGCACCCACTCAGAGTAACAAAAGCAGCTGCAAATCTAGCAAATGTGAAATCTGAAAGCTCTCCCCCTCTTGTCCTTGCAGGGCTCAGTCAAGTTCCACTGCAGGAGGTCCCCCCTGCATTTTGCCACCGTCAGCCCCCACAAGGACACGTTTTCCATCACGGGGTTCAACCAGATCCTGCTGGACAGAAAGGAGCTCCTGCCCACATAGACCCTGCTGCCCTGGCTCTCTGCAAGCTGCTGCTTTCAAATCACTCAAAGTCCACTTCTGCTGCTACCTCAGAGCTTTCACAGCACTGCCTCGTACCTAGAGATGATGGAATATAAAATAAATTAAAATATGTTAAATTAAAAGGTGGGGGCAGCTCGTCCTCCCCCACAGTGCACACAGAAATATCAACACTAAGGGAACAAATCAAACTGATCAGGTGCTTGAAGCAATTAATACTTGAACTGAACGCTGCTGGCACTGCCTGGACGAGCAAGAGGGTGGGCATGAGAGAGAAATAATGCAAATATTCCTGATTGCTGCTGGATTCTCTGCAGTGCACCCGTCCTGACTGACCACGAGTGTCCAAGGGAGGGAGGAGCAGCCAACTGCAGCACCCAGGGCAGATGTCTCAGGGAAAAGCAAGGCTGGGCTCTTTTTATCTACAGAAGCACAATCTGAACTCTCCCCAACAGCACCACCCTGCCCAGGGGCTCTGTTCCATCCCCTTGTTGCTCGTGGATCTCAGAAATGTTCAGCTGCTCTGTGTATGACATTCCAAATAAACTGCTCAATGCCTTGGCAAGGTGTCTGAGCCTTCCCAACAACATTTAGTGAACAAAAATATCTCAGAGTGCTCGTGGATTAAAATAAATGGAATTATTTTTAATATTGTCATAATGAAGCAACATTTCCAGTGGTTGCCAGCATTTCTGTACAACCAGAAAAATTCCACAGAGTATCAAGTTGAAACCCCAGGATCTAAAATTCTGTCCAACATAATCCTGCCACAGTTTGTCAGCTCTAAACTGAAATCAGAGAATCAGCATCCACAAAGTGACCAAGACACACAGCTCTGGCTGCTGGCAAAGCTCAAAAATTAAAAAAATCTCAAGGTGATAAAAACATTCCCAAAGCCGAGCTCACTCGGGAAGAATGTTCTCCTTCTCGGGAGGCTCCACAATTCCCAGGCAGCAGTCTGCAAACTCCACGAACAGAGGCTCCTGCATGAACTTCCTCATGAGGGAACTTTTGTCCTGGGCCTGGTCTATGGTGAGCAGCAGCTGCCGGAGGTGAGGGTTCAGCAGCAAATCCCTCAGCTCTTCCGATTCTCCTGGAAAAAGAAAAAAATAAAAAAATCAGAGTTACAAACGTGCTTGAGACCGCCTTTATTTTGCAATAAAATTTCAAATGAGTCACATCTGTAATTCTGAATTCTTCTGTTGCCTTGAAAGGCCAGTTTTTAATAATGACACAGACACGGTTAAGGGGATAAAAAGGGTTTTACCTCGGGATTTGGGATTCCAGGTGCACAACTTGATGGCAGAATGCACCCCCGTGTACAGCACGGGTACAAGTTTTATAGGTTTCAGGAGTTAGCATATCTATCTAGGATTCACCAATAAGATACAAGTTTTATAGGTTTCAGGAATTAGCATATCTATCTAGGATTCACCAATAAGATACAAGTTTTATAGGTTTCAGGAATTAGCATATCTATCTAGGATTCCCCAATAAGAAACTTCACAAATGCAGTAATGTCCCCCTAGTCTAATGAATCTTCTCCTAGATGAGGTCAGAGCCCAGTTTACACAAGATGTTCTGGACAGAAGGCTTCACCCAAGGCTTAAGCTCAGGTTTAAGACAGCACAGGGCACACTGATCCCTTCTTTAGGATGTTTGGTCTCTCTGCCCAGCAGAATTCCTAAATTAAGCTGGAATATCAAGCTTCAGGAATTACAAACGTGGACTAAGGGGTATAGGCGGATGCACAGAGGGTACAGAAGAGTAAATGGAAAAGCAAAAATCATCAGGCATCACTTCAAGGCCTGGGATAAGCTGCAGCTGCATGCAGAACTGGGAATTTTATCCTCCCAGAAGCCCCCGCTTACCGAGCAGTTTGAGTTTGTGCAGCGGGACGCGGTCCTGTTCATCCTCCTCGCTCAGGATGTCCTCCAGGGACCAGGGGCCGTGAGCGGGGATGGGGCTGGGGCTCTGCCCGGCCGCCTCCCGGTCCCGTTCCCGTTCCCGCTGGGAATCGGGCGAGCAGCGCTCTGCGGACAGACCCGCGTTAGCCCCGCGTTAGCCCCGGTCCCTCTCCCGGTCCCTCCCGGTGCCCCCGGCCCGCACTCACCGCGGTGGGTCCGGCAGCACGGCACGGAGCAGCTGCGGGGAAAGAGCGTCAGAGGGGCTGCGAGCGGCGGGGAACGGCCCGGCCCCGGTACCGGAGAGCGCTCAGCGTTCCCCGCGTTCCCCTCCCGCCCTCGGCACAGCGCGGCACCGGTACCGGGCAGTGCTCCCGTCCATGCCTCATTCACCGAGCGGTACCGGGCAGTGCTCCCGTCCATCCCTCATTCACCGAGCGGTACCGGGCAGTGCCCCCCGCCCGTCCCTCATTCACTGAGCGGTACCGGGCAGTGCCCCCCGCCCGTCCCTCATTCACCGAGCGGTACCGGGCAGTGCCCCGCCCGTCCCTCATTCACCGAGCGGTACCGGGCAGTGCCGCCCGTCCCTCATTCACTGAGCGGTACCGGGCAGTGCCCCCGTCCATCCCTCATTCACTGAGCGGTACCGGGCAGTGCCCCCCGCCCGTCCCTCATTCACCGAGCGGTACCGGGCAGTGCTCCCGTCCATCCCTCATTCACTGAGCGGTACCGGGCAGTGCTCCCCGCCCGTCCTTCATTCACGAGCGGTACCGGGCAGTGCTCCCCGCCAGTCCTCATTCACCAGCGGTACCAGACCGGCCCCGTCCCCCCGCCCGTCCCTCTTCACTGAGCGGTACCGGGCAGTGCCCCCCGCCCGTCCCTCATTCACTGAGCGGTACCGGGCAGTGCTCCCGCCCGTCCCTCATTCACTGAGCGTACCGACCGTACCCCGCCCCTCCCGCCCGTTCCCGCTCACTGAGCAGTACCGGCCCGCTCTCCCGCCCCTCCCCGCCCGTTCCCGCTCACTGAGCAGTACCGGCCCGCTCTCCCGCCCCTCCCCGCCCGTTCCCCGCTCACTAGGCGGTGCCGCAGCGCGGACAGCGGTACCGAGCCGCTCCCCGCTCCCCGCACTCCGCGCACGGCCCCGGCGCCCGCATGGCCGCGCTTTCACTTCCGCTTCCGCTTCCGCATCGGCCAGGCCTGCTAATCCACCGCCGAGCGCCGCGATTAATCGACCGCCGAGGGCAGCGATACCCGGAGATATTTAGAGATATTTCTATAAATTGATAAATCTAGAGAGATAGCTCTGTATGGGGGAAAGAGGGAGGGAGCGGAGAGAGAGAGGTGTGTATATCGAGATAGATTTAGAGAAGTATACATACAAGTATATTTAAATAGATGGAGATGAGGAGATGCAGAGATGCAGAGTTATAAAGAGAGAGAGTTATAGAAATGAGGAATCAACAACAACAACAAAGCAAAGAAACTGGAAAGAAGTCCCTGAAATCTCCAAGGGCGGGGCAGTGTGTGATGAATGTGAGAACATCATCACTGTGTGGGTTTTCATGGATTTTATTGCTGTACGTTGATGAAATACCACAGAGCAGCAGCTGAGCAGTGCAGAACCAGAAACGTGAGCTGATGGCACAAAAGCTCCAATTCAGCCTTCTAAAGAAATTTAAACATTAGATTCTTCTAGGAAATATCCCAGTGTAACTCAGAATAAGCATCCATACCCACTGGGATCTGACAGAATAATATATACTAAATAAATATTCAGTAACCAACTTTTTTCTTTTCTTTTTTTTTTTTGAGACCAAAAAAACATCTGGTCTTGACATTTTTATTTCTTTTTGTACAGGCAGCTTGGCTGCAGTTCTGATCCTGAAGAACCCAGCTGAGGTTTTCACCTGGAACAGTACAAATTTCACAAGCCACAGACTCGAGTGTGCCCCTGTAAGCAGAAACATGAAGGTGCAGCCAAAATATCTCACAAAAACTCATCCTCCAGCAGTTAAAATTACAGCAGGGAGACAGTGCTGAGAGAATCTGTTAATAAAGATTCATCCAGCAGTCAGAGTCACAACCTGACTGACCAAACGAGAAGGCAAAATGCCATTTTCCCCGGAACCACTGGGAATTTTCCAGCTGTTTAACCCTCTTCAGAGCCACAACCCACTGGAGAGGGACCTGAGCACGGCCCCAGCCCATTCCCAGCACAGAGTAAACACCGTTAATGGAGTTATTCGAGTTATTTTTATCTGCAGGGAAAGCAGCTCCCATCAAACAGAGCGGGGCAGAGGGAGAGCGGGATTTTGCTGGGAGAATCCTCAGAGCTCCATCCCCCACCCCAGAATGGAATCACAGAGCTGGAGAAGAACCTTTGGGATTATTCAATCCAACCATCCAGCACGTTCTCCATCACCCCCATCCTTCAGAGCCACACTCAGATGTTTTTGGAGCCATGCTGGATGGTGAATTCCCCGTTAGATGTTCTCGATGGCGCAGGCTCGCACGCGAGGGGCGGAAAGGCAGCGCAGAGCCCTGAGCTTGGCCCCCAACGTGCGGAGTTTGAGCGTGTAGAGCACAGGATTGCCCAGGCAGGTGATGGTGATCAGCATGGCCGTGCAGTTGCGGAAGATGTAGACCCCGGGGTAGAGCTCGGCGTGGCAGCGCTGCGTGCTGGCGTCGAAGATGACGCCGGCGAAGAAGGGCGCGTAGGACACCAGGGCCAGCAGCCAGATGGAGATGCTGGTCCGAGCCACCTGCGTCTCCGCCGACTTGTAGGTGCCCGTGGCTTGGCCACACGCCTTCATCCTCTGCTTCCTCCTCCTCAGGATGATGATGATCCGCAGGTAGGTGAAGAGGGGCACGACGAAAGCCACGGCCACGTTGGGGATGGCGATGAACACGAGGTAGTTGACGCAGAAGGGGCTGTAGAGGACGGAGACGCTCCGCTCCGCGTGCAGGCAGTTCCAGCCCATCAAGGGCAGGCAGCCCAGGAAGAAAGCCAGCACCCAGTTGATGAAAACCACGGCGATGGAGTGGTTCCTGGCCACCCTGAACCTCGTCCTGATGCTCTCGGCCACGGCCAGGTAGCGCTCGATGCCGATGCTCACCAGGTTGTAGATGGTGGATAAGATGGACGTGGTGTACAGGGCATACGGAGCCAGCATGTCCTTGGAGCCAAAGATGGTGATGTCGGGGTTGGTGATGAACAGCAGGGAAATCCAAAAGCCTGAGAAGCTGGTGAAGAGGTCAGACACAGCCAGGTTGCAGAAGAGGATGGAGATGGGCTTGTGCAGGTCCCTGGTGGCCAGGCGGGTGAAGATGACGGTGCAGTTGAAGATGACGGAGGCCACGTTGATGGTCAGCTGAGGGATGCCCAGGGCGAGCACCAGGTAATGGCTCCAGATGTTGGTGTGGTTGGCAGAGCAGTTTGGGAACCCGCTCATGGTGGAAAATCCTCCCTCCAGCCCCCGACGAGGTCGGTTTGGCTCATCCCATACTCCCAGAGAGCTCCCACCTCTCTCCCAGGCGAGGGACAACTCCTGACACACAGCTCCTGCTGCCACATCATCACCATGACAGGGGATTAAACTTTAACCAGGCCTGCTTTGGAATATTTGGGTTGCCAACTCAGGGCACTGTCGAGTTGCTAGGATAGCCCAAACTGCAGGACACGTTTGCCACACGGATGAGCTGCTGGAGGAACCTTTGCCAAGAGCAGAACCCGGCCAGGGCGTGGGGAGATGAGTGGTTTAAAATTTATGGTTTGAAATTCGTTAGGGATGTTGTAAAATGGGAGGAAGTGAATTCGGCTTTAACTCACAAATGAATTGGATCATAAGGGATTAGAGAGTCAGGAAAGGGAGAGCAGAATTTTGTGGGTTTGGAGGGGGCAGTGTGTGGCTGAGGGAGCTGAAATAAAAATAGCAATTCTGTGTCACCAACCTGAACCCCAAGAGCCCTGAAAATGCCCTTTTTCCACTTAATTCTTGCATGAGAATGTAGCTAAAAACCAACAGCCATCACCACCCATGCCTTTGCTGCAGGATATTTTGTGCTTATTTAATGTGGTGCATAAATAAACCAACACCAACACCATTGTAGCTTTTCTTTCTTCATCTTTTTAAATCCAAACTATTTTTCAGAAGTGGATTGAAAATACCTGAGACTTGGAGGGAAAAAATCTCAGAGGACACACATTCCATGCTCTCAGCAGAGGGCACTGCTGGAATAAAATACAGGCTACAATGGGAGCAGGGAGATTTTAAACAGCCAAGAATCCCAGGTGAGAAGCACAATTATCCAGGTACAGCCACGTTATTGATTCTGATTTAATTCATATTTTATTTTTACCTTAACAAAGGATTCATCTTCGTTGGTCACAGTTTTCTACCCTGATCTCACCAAGCAGCTCAGCTGAATTTGTGGGGTGACATCTGATGTTGCAGCAGCAGCAGCTGGGAATCTCTGATGGTTCTGCCAAATTTAAAATGTAAGAAATTTGTGAAAAAAAGTTTGTCTTAAAAAGGAAAATTCTCAGACTCCTTTGTTTTTTTTTTTCTGCTGAAGTGTATGAAAGCAAATTCAGTTTACTGTGCCATTAGTACACACAATTTTTGTGCACTAGGAATATTTTATAATTAATTATTACACTTTTTAAGCAGAAATATTATGCCTAATACAATTCTAAGTAAGAATTAAGTATTCCAGATGGTCCCAAGGAAATGATAACACGGAAATAAGGGCTGAGAATTGATTAATGAAGCTTGGGGGGGTATTACCATCCCATAAAAGATCCCCCTCGCAGTGTCCCAGATAAAACACCCTCTGTAACCCCAACTGGGGCAGCCCTGGCAGCCACACCTCTGGTGTGAGTTGCTGCTGAACAAGGGCCCCACTATTTGTGTCACCTCTCAGTGCCAGCCCAGCAAATCCTTTCACTCACAGCCAAAATGCCAGCACAGCCCAGGTGGGCACAGGACACCCGTGAGGAACAGAACATCCACAAAGCAAAAAACGCCTCTGAAAATATCCCAGCTGCTAAAAATAAATTATCTGTGAATTTGGGCTCCACGGTGCTCCAGATACTCCTGAAAACGCTGCTTGAAATTGCTCTGATTTGAAAATTCCGTGCTCGAGCACAAAACGCTAAACGATGAGAGATCAGAATGTAATTGAAGTAATATCAAGTGGTGTAAATAGCTCTCCACAAAAGATTTGTAATCTGATTTCCCTAAGAAAATTGCATAAAAATGAGCATTATGTTGCTGGATTAAGGGAGACAATAGTGTGGAAACTGCTTTTTTGAGTGGGCTTTGATATACAGAAACCCCAGATTTGCATATTCCAACCCTCTGTGATGCAGCTGGAGCTCCCAAAATCAGTTGGAAAATACTTTAAATTTAAAGCCCAACCTCTGCATGAAAAAAACCTCAATTTTCTTACTCCCATATCCCAGGAACTGTGCAGGTTCCTGGTACTGACCCTCACTATCCACTTGTGAGGCAATTGTTATCTGCATCCTATTAACGGGAAAAAGAACAATCCCATTGTTTGCTTTAGATGACACCAAATTCCAGGGAACTCAATCTAATCTCCAGAATCTCAGGCTGACACCTCAAACACTGACTGTACCTTGCTTTTGAGCAGCCTTTGATTTATATTTATCTTGATTTTACCTTTCTTGCAACTTTTTTTTTTTTTTTTTAGTTCTGTGATTGTTTTGCTTTCAGCTCTGCGATTGTTTTTACTGTTTCTTTATCTGAATGCCCGAATTGTTTGGATGTGTGTGTAAGAAATGGCCTCATTTTGTGGAATTATCTGATGATTGTGCCTGTGGAGAACACAATAATCACTGCCCATGATGAGGAGACTGAAGAAGAGGCACCAGAGGCTTCAGGCTGGATTTTAAATGATTGTTTGAGTGGAAAATCCAAGTTTATCCACCTGAACTCACAACCCCAGAACTGCCCCCAGCTGCCCCAAGGGTTCAGAATGAGAGATTCCAGCTGGAACATTCCAGAGCTGATTCCAAAGCAGGGAATTCACCCCAGCTCTGCACAGGAATCCTTGGACACCTCACAGCAGCCCCCGTGTGCTGACAGCTCACTGGGAAACTGGAATTGTGCCTGAAACTCCGGGAGGAAAAGCAGCATCCTTGGGATGGAAATAGGAATCCCACAGCACGAGCTGCAGGGTGTTTGGTGTCACTGGAAAAGTGCTGTGCACACAGAAAAACCCAGGCACTGAGAGGAGGAGGAGGAGGAGGAGGAGGAGGGATTTCCCTGCCCTGTTTTCTGTCCTGTCACCTTCTCCCCAAACTCTCAATTCCTGCTCCCATTCCTGACACCAAACCTTGGGAAATGGGCTGGTCCTTCTTTCTCTCTGCACTCAGCTCTGCATTGTCACCACGCTGCAAACGCCAAACCTGGGCCAAAAAACGTCAATGCAGCTCAGCAGATTTATTTTGTGAATCCCAGTTTCGCTGCCATGACCTTCACAAAGCTGTGGGATCAGAATTTCCCCCTGCTCAGCCTCTCAACGAGGCATGCAAGGAGAAACAGTCAGGAAAAGGGAGTAATACAAATAAGGAGCCTATTTATCCAATTTACGTTTCAATTTATGCAGATTAAAGTCTTCCTTTCTGGAGAGGAAGACACAAATGGGATGTATGATCTCCTTCCAAGATTTTTCGGAGCTGTTTGGAAAACAGAGAGTTCTGCTCCTCCCTCCCCCAGCTGCTCTCTTGGAGGAATTTTTGCCTCCCAGGTTTGGAGTTGTCCCTTTGGAGAATCTGTGCTGTCTGAAGGGAGACAAACATGGACAAACCTGCAGCCAGGTGTGGCAAAGAAAGTTTTTGCTGATCATTTGGATGGGAGAATGCAGAACACAGCTCATCCCTGCTGTTCCATGGAATGACTTCGTGCTGGAACGACATTCCCAGCACAGCAGACTCAGGAAAATCAGAGCCAGCCCACGTTCTCTCATGTGAGATGAAGCTTTAATGTTTCTGCTTCACCCAGAGCTCTGAAATTGCAGATTTCTGGTTGGGTGGTGTGGGAACTCTGATGAATAAAATGACAGCATGAACTCCATGAAGAACACTCTGTGTTTTCTCACCCGGCAGGGTGGGAAACCTGCTGAGTAACCAAACCCCCGACTCACTGATCATGGAACCCATCTGTGGTTTAAATCTCTTGGAAGTGTTTCCCTCTCCTTTTTCAGGGGCAATTCCTCATCTCTGACCAGGACTGGGAATCAGACACATCTCACCCTCCCAATCTTTGCTGCTGTGGCTCTCAAGGCCACAAAACAAGTGCAGTTTTCACTGGTTTTGATATTCCCACCTGTCCATCCCTATCCTGTAGCTGTGGACACACTGCAATCATCCAGCCAGGGAAAACCAGCCTGGAATTCATCCATGTACTCTCACCCCCTGCTTAACTTTGTCCTTAACTTGATCTTCTGACCGAGATCCTCTTGGGGTTCAATGTCCAAAATCCTTTATGCAAAATGCACCCAGTTCTTGATGGCATCTTGAACTTTGGAACAGTTTTGGTTTTGGAAGGAATCAGAATTATCCTGAGGTGCAACGATGCCATGGAGAAGTGATGACCAAGCACCTATCAGGTGAGTTTCTTTAGAAAAAAAAAATGAGATCAAATGATGCCTGCCCTGCTTATTTAGATTACAGGCTTTATGAGGAAAGGGAATGTCTTTCCCTGAGCAGTGCCTTCACTTTTGAGCACAGATAAAGGCTTAATTACTGTGATTGCAGTGCAGTTTATTACCACTTTAACAATGACAGGCTGGAAGGTTTAGAAACAAAAAGGAAATAAATCAAGAATCCTGATTTTCAAGACCAAAATTTCCAAGCCTCAGATTTTCAGTCTTGAGCAGAGGGTTTCCAGCAGGCTTTTAGCTTTCAGAGAACTAAACAATAAAAATTTACAGCCATAAAATAGGGGGAAAAAATCCAAAGCTGCGGATTCAGCTCCCCAGTGAGGAGCATCCCAAGGAAAGAGCAGAGGCCAGGAGGGAATTTTCTGCTGGATGCCCTTGGAAGCTGCCAGCCCCTGGCACCACCCCGCTGTCCCTACGTGCTCAGAATTCACCTGGCCCCGCCGAGACCTCTGCACTCTCGGAAGGGAAAAAAATGCCTCAAATTCCCTCATTGTTCTTCCTTCCCCCTGCATAAGTATTTACCTCATCACCATGTGCGAGGCAAATCGGCGTCTGTGCAGCCCGGAGCTGCCGTGCAGCATGGAAAAACACTCCCCGGCAGCTCCTCATTGTCGGAATGTTATTTATAGCCCCTTTTTTTTATGAATAGAGGAGCTGCTCTGAGTCAGCTGTGCGGGTGTGACTGCAGCTCTGAGCCCCCTGCGACCCCTCTGGGAGAGCAGCAGGGCCTGGGCGAGGTAAGAAGAGCTTTTTTGGCTCCTCTGGGCTGAATTCAGCCTGTGCTGGATGATTCTGCAAGCTCAGATCAGCTGCAAGAACCTCCCTTCCTTCTGTCCATCCCTCACGGAGCGCTGGTTCTGGCATCCTGCTCCTCTTCCACCCAACCCAGCACCGGGGTTGTACCCCCACAGATATTTGGGGAAGAAGTTGTTTCACTCCCTCATTTGTATCAAAATCCACTCCCAAAAACCCCAAAGATGATCTCATGTCAATAATAAAGCTGCGTCACTTTTCTTTGTTGAACTTAAAGTCGTGTTTCATTCCGACCATGAAATTAAAAAATTTAGATAGAAAAACAAAGGGGACAAAAAAAAAAAATCTGACTATATGTATCATACTACAGTAGCAGGAAGTTAAGAAAAAAGGATTATTTTAAAAAGTGTCATTACTTAATTACGTACGTAAGGTGTTCCATGTCACCTAATAAACATTTCCTGTTGCTGAACAAAGAATCCCCAATTTCCAGTCCCACAAATCAACTCCAATCCTGTTTGTGGAGAGCTGTGGGGTAGAAATGAGGGGGAGTTGGGGTTTTACTTGTGTCACTGTTTTTTTCAGAGGAAACATTAACACACGCATTAATTGCATGTCATGGGCGCTGCCAGGAGAAAATCTCCCCGTAAATAAAAATGTAACATTTCACTCCTTTAACCTGTGCAGGTTGTAAAGCCTGAGTTATTCACCAAGGGCTCCTTGCTCGGTGCCAGAAATCCTCACTCCTTTTGCCATTCACTTTGGAAAATGAATAAATGTAGGCAAATCAGGAGCAGGGCAAATCTGGAGAAATTACAAAGGGGAGGAGTTCACCTTCCTGCTATGGCTTTCAGGTCTGTCCTGGACTACTTACTCCAGTATAAAACTGAGAGCAGAAATATGATCACATCCTGAGGAGTCTAATCAATTCTGCTTTCGACACTGAGCCTATTTAAAATAGAGAATGGAATTGCTGCTCCTTGCTCTGTTCTCCCTGCACATTCTCAAGACAGAAGCAGTAGGTAAGTCCTTCCCTGCTCTTTCTAACCCCATCCTAAGGTTACTTTTATTTCTGATTTGTTTCTGACTATCAGGACACGCAGTGCAGGCTCTCTGATTCTGCTTTATGGCAAATGAGGAATGATTTCTCTATTTCTCTGCTTTTTGTTATTTGTGGTAAAATATCAAGTATGGGCTGTTCTCATGAATGAATGAGTGCTTTGGGGGTTTCTCTTCACCTTTAGAGATTCTATCTGCCTTCCTCCTCCAAGAAAAATCAATGAGCTTTGGCTTAATCTCTGCATTTTATCATGCATGTGCATTTAAAATACCAAAACATAATTTCTTTATCTTTAAAACTCCTTTAAACTTACAAGAAACAGCTTGTTTGTATTTTCTGCTCCTATTGCCTGGCTGTGTAAGATCCAAGATGAAATTCTGCTGAGAAGCAAAGAACAATATGTCTTTGCTGCATCAGCCCAGCAGCCCCATCTATTTTTGCTCCCTGGGCACTATAAGTACACTGTGCACTTAGGATGGCTCAATTAAATAGCCATCTATAATTAGGATTGAAAAAACGCACAAGGTATTTTATTTTCCCTGCTTCTATTTAATCAGCAACGCTGCAGCACGGAATAAATCCCCTTTCCCATGCAAATAGCAGCACAGAGCCTGGAAATCAAAGCCTGCAGCTGTTAAAAGTGACCAGGGGTCCATTGTTTGCTCTAAAATAGAGCAGAGTGCAGTGAGGAAGAGAGGGATAACGCGTTATCGGGGGGGAAGTGCTGCCCTGAGATGGTTTTAAAGCAGATCAAGGTTCAGAGGTGCTCGGAAAGCGCCTGAAGTTCCCCAGCCTGAGCCCTGCAGGTTTCCCTGAGTTGATTTCTCTGCTTTGAATTAATTCTGCATCCCTCAGCAGCTCGGCTGAGCTTCTTACCTGGCAGTTCCGATCCTTTCTCTCTCCTCCAGCCCCAGCTCCAGGGCTGTTCTCCCCACACGTGGGGAAGGTAAATAAACACAAACAGGGAGAAACGCTGCTTTTCCAAAGTCTGCAGCTCCTGTTTACTTTGCTATTGATCACTGGCCATTAACACTATGCTGAATTTGCTGCTCCTTTAGGGGATTTAATAGAGAAACATGAAGGACTGTCCAGAAAATCTGTGTGACTTTATGGGATAGGTATTAATAATTAGGGTTTGCCTTTATCAGAAGGAAGTAATACAGGGAATGCATTTATGAGATTTTGTGGGCGTTCTTTCCCCCCTGATTATTTCCACATTTTTCCCTGAGTGGGGACCAAATTACACAGTCATTAACACACGAGAAACTTGCCTGTCCACCTTCTCCAAACTTTTCCTGAGGCAGAAGCCCCACAGGATACATTTCACTAAGCCAAAGCCTAAACGTTACAAGAAACTTCACTTCTGAGAATCAGCTGAAATTCCTTCTTGTTATATTCCTTCTTGTTATCTGTTTTTTAAAGAATAAGCATTTCCTTCCTCTCTTGCCACTTCTCAGAACCAGCCTGAGTGACGTGCCCTGAGCAGCTCATTTAACCCACCTCCACCTGGGCACTTCATAACTCACCCAAATAGGAAAATGCCTGATTTTATCAGCTAATCTTTCAATTTGCTGCCAGCCTTGTCTTAACAGCAAAGCACCTGTGTTATAAAATTAAGATTAACAGTCCTTAGAGGGCTTTCTAAGGAAGGAAGGGCGGTTATCCTGATGGGAGAGGAGGGAAACTGAGGCACGCTGGTGCAGCCCCCTGCCCAGGGATCAAACCTTCACCCCCAAATTCTGCCCAGCCCCTCATCCTTGGCTTAATTCAAACTCAGCATTTTCCATTAACAGCTGCACTGATCCACCTCAGGTTTCTTGTTTGAGTGACCCTCTGGTGCTGTTTTGGGGGAAAAGAGAGGCAAAATGCCTGCAATTTCCAGCAGAAATATTCCAAACCTTTTGGGAGTGAGGCTTTATTAATTGTAGATCCTGTCTAGTGCTATTCAGAGAGCAGGGATATCCATCCATCCATCCATCCATCCATCCATCCATCCATCCATCCAATCCATCCCCATCCTCATCCATCCATCCATCCATCATTCCATCATCCATCCATCCATCCCAATCCATTCCCCCATCCATCCATCCATCCATCCATCCATCCATCCATCCACCCATCCCTTCATCCATCCATCCATCCATCCATCCCTATCCATCCATCCATCCATCCATCCATCCACCATCCATCCATCCATCCATCCCTGTCCATCCATCATCCATCCATCCATCCATCCATCCATCCATCCATCCATCCATCCATCCCTGTCCACCCATCCATCCATCCATCCATCCATCCATCCATCCATCCATCCATCATCCCTTCCATCCATCAATCCATCCATCCATCCAATCCATCCATCCATCCATTCATCCATCCATCCATCTTCTTCATCATCCATCCATCCATCATCCCCCATCCCATCCATCCATCCATCCATCCATCATCCATCCATCCATTCCATCCATCCCTTCTCCATCCATCCATCCATCCATCCATCCATCCATCCATCCATCCATCCAGCAGCTCTAGGGTGGGGTTACAGCAAACTCCAGGTGTCACTGAAAATTAATTTTCATCAGGGGGAACGGAATGAACCCCAGCACGTTTTAACCTTTTACTTTATCACAGAGCAGGACTCAGCCATGAGGAGATAGATCTCCCACAGTCCATGCTCTGCTGCTCCATAAGATTGGTGCCTGATAGGACATTCCTCTAATTTAGATGAGATTAGGTTCTCCTAATTTTCTCCATTTCTGCTCACATGCCTTTACCCTTCACAAACATTTCATTTGCATAACAACGTGGACATTGACGTCAGCATCAATTCTCACTCTGGGGTTTCCTCAGGGAAAATTCAGGTACAAAATACCCCCAAAAACTCAGTCAGCAGCTTGTGGAGAAAAAGAAAAAAAAAAATATGCTGTGGCTTTTTTCCTTTCCAGTTCTAATGGTGTGGACTACACAAGGATTTATGGCTGGGCTCCAGATCCATTTTAGGGCTGGCAAATTTGGGATAGTGATGCACTTGGACACATTCTGGGGTGAAGAGGTGCCTTTTCAGCTGATTAAAACAGAAGGATGATAAATGCAATGTAAAACCTGGAACCCAGAGAAAAGGCAGTGAGCCATAGGAACAAAAAACAGGAGCCATGGATCCTCCTGGCTCTTCCACTGAGATGTGAAAGGCTGGAAGCAGAAAGCCTTTGACACTTTCTGTCAGCTTTCCAAAAAAACAGCACAAACCTTTAGGTGTCCTAGCCCAGAGTGTGTCTCCATGCAGGGTTTTTTTCCTTGCTTGTGCCATTGCAGGAGATGCTTTGCTGTGTTGCAGAATGTATCCCATGGCCTGTTATTAGATTTTCAGTCATATTTTTAGCCACAGGATCAGTCGTCAAAAGCTCATGGTGAAAGACTGCAAAAGGGCAGCAAAGCCACAAAGTGATTTGTTTGAATTCAAGTTAAAAAATACTTCTAAAAAAATAATTCTGAGTTGTATTTTACTAAACAAAGCCAGGCAAAACCCCTCACAGATGGAAATCACTTTAGCCCTGGATACTCATTTTTTGTTAAAGGACATTTCTGAGGGCACATCTCCAGGACAGGGTATCACAGGTCAAACAGCTACAAACCTTCCCCTCGAACTCTGACACAAAGGAAGGCGTTTGCAGATGTTCACAGGGCATTTCCAGAATCCCTGAGCCTCTCTGGATTTTTACTGCAGTTTCTATGTGTTCCAAAGAGCTCGCTGAGCACGTGATTTATGTGCACATACTCACATGAATTATGACATAAACATGTGAAGAACACTGTGCTCACCTCAGATGTGCTGACTTGCAAGGCTCCACCACCACAATAAAGCTGATTTTCAGGGCCAATTCCCATCACATCCTGGAATATAAATGCATAAAGATGTGTATCACTACGAAAAATAAAATTCCAGGTTAAAAGTGACGAGCAATGAATGACCACAAACACTTGGAGAGAGACACAGATCTCGAGGTGAACTTTTGGAACTGATTTTGTCTGTCAAAGGGGCTGGCTGGGGCTTCCTGAGGATGTGTAATGCTTGAGAATGTATAAATAGTCTCATGTATATATGCTCAGTTTGTGCTCAGCAATCCCATTAATTAGAAAGACAGCTTTAGATAACAATTGCTTTTAAGTTGTTTTGTCTTTTGCACTAAAAATAGAAAGTTTCACAAAGCCAGCTAAAAATAGGTTGAGACCAACACAAGCCTGGCCTAAAAATACATCCCATACAAGCCCAGGTTTGGAAAAGGCTTCAAGGGTGATGGTGGATTTTGGGATGGATTTGAGAACTGAGGGCAGGGAGAGCTCTGGCACTGAGGGCATCCCAGGGAAAACAGGGAATGCTCAGGCAGGATGTGGCTGAAAGGGTGACAGGAGGCTCCAGGGACAAACAAAGGGCTGGGTCGGTGAAAGAGAGAAGGGATTTGGATTGATAAGCAGAGCAGGATTTTCCTGCTGTCCCAGGCTGTTGGTGGCACCAAGGTCATTCACACTTTCAGAGGCTCAGGGGAGTTAATAAAAACAGCTGGCAACATATAAAATTAATAAACTGCAGCCACCGTGTCAGCAGCGCAAATTGAGTGTGTTTAGCCCTTTTTAGGGACTCTTTAGTGAACAGGACCAGGTTAAAAGGGGCATTTCCAGCCCCTGGCACCGCCCGTCCCACGGCACCACAAGCACCGCGCACTCCCCGCAGCTCCGAGCACAAGGGGGACAAAGCAGATTTCGGAACTTTTACAGAATTCAGACAATCTGAGCACGATCCAAAGAGCTGAAGGGTCCTTTCCTAGATCACACAATAGCACCTTGGCAGGGCTGCTCTCAGCCTGGCTCCCGGCCAGCACCACTGTCCTGCCTAAGCGCACAGGAGAGGGAGTTCTCTGCTGGAGGAATTCAATTTTTTTTTCTTTTTTTTTCTTTTTTTTGCCTCGAGCTTCCAAGCGAGTCTTGATAGCTAAAACAATCGAAAACGTTTACAAGAAAATGAAAACAATACGTAATTGTATTGTTTTCCAGCTCCCCCCTGTGCCAAGAAGCAGCTTTGGCCAGGAAATCAGTTGTAAATCCGAGGAGGAAGAGGCAGAGATAAGTGGGGCTGGCCATGTGCCAAGAGAGACTCCCTAAATTTAACTGTCCTGACCTCTGGGGAGGAAGAGCCAGCCCAGTGCAGCCCTACTCTAAATTAAACCAAATCGAGTCAGTGGGACACCTATGGTATGGTACAGAACCACTTCAATCAAGGATCCATAAAAAAAAGATCGAGATGTAATTGATAATACAATTTATAAACAGATAATACAGTCCAGGTGTGTATATATCTATATATCATCTATATATATATATCTCTCTATAGATCTATATATCTACATATCTATGTATCTATATATTTATATATCCATATATCTATATATCACCTATATATCTATATATCCATATATCTATATATTCATGTATCTATATCTACATTTCATAGCAATGGTTTCAGCACCCCAAAAAAACCCAAAAAACTCCCTCTAGAACACACAAAAACCCCATTTTCTGCTGCATTTTTCCAGCAATAAAATAAACAACAGGAAAGAGAAGGTGGTAGGTGAGATTTGGTTGAAAGATCAAAAAGGGTGGGATGTGTGGGGTACCCAGGCCCTGTAGAAAAAGGGGGTTCAGAGGGAGATTTTGAGGTGGGGATGGTGGGAAGGTGAAGGGCACCCTTGTCAGGAGATGGGACAAAAGATGGATGAAGGCAGAACAGGAATTACAGATTCAGATGGAACTATTTGAATGCTGTAAACACCAGGGAGGGAAAAGAATTGTTTAGGGTGGTTCAGTGATATTTCTAGGAGTGATGGGATGCAGATAAGGAAGTGGAAAATGTAAGCTATTAAATAGGAAACATTTCCTGACAGTGAGGGCTAATAGACTGTGGAAAAGTCTTCCAAGGGAAGTGGCAGGAGCCACTCAAACAATTAAAAACGGCCTGGACAACAGAGCTCAGGGCATGATCGTGCTTAAAACCAGGGAG
This sequence comes from Malurus cyaneus samueli, assembly GCA_009741485.1. Taxonomy (NCBI): domain Eukaryota; kingdom Metazoa; phylum Chordata; class Aves; order Passeriformes; family Maluridae; genus Malurus; species Malurus cyaneus. The sequence continues at coordinate 483,997 of VKON01002658.1, forward strand.
AATCACCGGGATGTGACAAAGATCTTCCCTTGGTGCTCCAGAGAGAAAGCCCTAAAGCTCAGGGGAAGAAAGGACCATTGTAATTCAAGGTTCCTATAGGGAGGGAGGCATCACACCAGGCTTACACAAAATCCAAATGCAAATTTTCCTTCTCGGGGACTCAGGTGAAGCTGCGTGGTTCCTCCTGAGCAGCACCCACACAAAGGATCCTGTTCCCCAATGTTCCATCGCTGCCAATAAAAAAAAAAAAAAGCCCTAATTCACAATAAACATGAATTGGCTGTTTGCTCAGGCACTCTGAAATGTTTAATTAGCGCCTGCGTTAAGGTTTAACAGCTTAAGGGAGATTTTCCTGTGAAATGCTGAATTTCTGTGCTGTTCTACTTCACTGATACCTTCCAAACACAATCGGGACAGGGACTGGATAGAAAACACAATTCCTGCCTTGTTCAGAGACAGCGGGAATTTGGTGGAAAGCTGCAAAAACCAGACACCAATTATTTGACAAAAGAAGGGATGAACACTCCATTTTTAAAATTAAATTTTATTTAATTAAACTTTTTCTCCTTCCTCATCTCGATGCCCAGGCTGGAAGGTTTTTACTGGGCTCACCTGTCGGTTTGCTGAGCCCTGAGAGAAACCCACAAGTTTATTTGACAGAACTTGCCAGACACCTGTTCAGGCAGTAAAAAGTCAGTGAAGCTTTGTTTGAGAAGGGTGGATTTGCCACTGAAAAGCTCCATAACCCATTCCTGTTCCACCTCTGGCACTCAGACACTGATTTATGACCACCAATAGCACAATCTGGGGATAATTCCCCTTCCCTCGGGATCTGCTGTGGCTCTGTTTGGTTTTTGTGGTTCTACAGTCGTGGTTTAAAAGCTCCACAGCCTTGAACTCCAGAACCTGCTGCTGTGACTCCCAACTGTGGCTCAGACTGACTGGAAAATTGGATTTGCATTGCAGAAATGCTTTGATGTCTGGGCCATGCTCCCACTCTTGTGCAACCCCAGTGACACAGCCCAGCCTGGAGCTCTCACCTGACACCTTCCCCCTCTGCTGTCAGTCCCAAAGAGTCTGAGATTATTGAGGTTATTCCTGCTGAGCACCAGTTTTTTTCTCCTGAAGGTTCATTCTTGCAGGAATTGCCAAGAAATTCCCAATCCCGTGCTGATGGAATTGTTCAAGTTCACACTGACCCCTGAGCAGCTGCCAAAAACACACCTGGAGTCTTTCATCCATGCAAAAAAATACAAATGGAACATGCCCAGGCAGTGTGAAGATCACCTCACCTGGCGTTCTTCAGGCATTTATTGACTAAAATATCGATTAAGGCACGTGGTGACATCCTGTGCTTGGAACCTCTGCTGATTCCCAGTGGGAATGAGGAAAAGCTCAGGGGCTGCTGGAGCTCAGGACCTTGCCCTGGAAAAAAAAAAAAAGCAACAATCAGTGTTGGAAAGTGAAGTTTTGTGTGTGTTTAGAAGTCCTCCAAAAGAATTAAACCTTGTCCAAGATGATTTTTGGATAATAAAATATTAATGGAACAGCAATAAAATATTAATGGAACAGCAACCTAGAAATCCCCGCAATTCTTACCACACAAAAAAAGCAATGTTTGCTTTTCTTCCCAATCTTGCCAAACTAGAAAGTGAGGCAACATTGTTTGTAGTTTTCTGCAGAAATTTGGGATTTGTGAAAGAAAAACCAAAACTGTCATTTTTTTAAGGTTACATTAATTGCCAGCAGGTCTCCATGTCACAGCTACTCACATTTTATAACAATTCCCTGTTTCTAACTTTTAAATCTTTAATGGATGGATCCATTGTTGTGCCACTGATATCAAGATAAAGGTGGTAAAAGCCATTCTGAGCCTCCCAGCAGGTGGGTTATAAATTACAAATTAAGGTAATTACCAGTCAAGTGACAGGGCTCCTCCATAATTATCCTTAAAATTGATTAGCCATTTATTAAAATGTCTATCATTTACTAATCACAAGCAAACAGAAACTGTGGTATTAATCATGATTATGAGAGGGCTTGAATTGTTATGGATTGAAGTTAAATAGCCAAGGAGAACTACCCCTTGTCAAAGTCAATTTAAAGTTTAGAATAAATAAAGAGCCACTGAACCAACTTGGGATAAACAAAACAGCCCCAAGTTAGATCAACACATAAAGTTAAATCAGCTTTTTCCTCTGAATTTGGGATTTCTTTTGAGAATTCAAAAGTGAAATTCAGATGTTGTACTGGAGAATTTTTCTGGGGTCCCAGGTGAGTTGGACTAAAAATCCTGCAGGTTCTTTCAGGAAGTGAGATCCTTCACTTCTCAGAATTCCTCACTACACCAAGTAACCTTTACAGAGTTCCTGGAACGGGGTGAGATAAGTCCTCTTGCATAAGTGAGTTTACACGTCTGTGAAAGGCTGGCAAGTGCAGAGCTGATAAAAGGAAATTTAATTTAACACTGCCTATATTCAAATGTGGAGCTTTTGCCTCAAGAAATCTGAAGGAGCCAAGGTTTGAAAATCAAATTCTTTGGGACTGCAACCCATCCAGAATTCTGATGATCCAGAATGCTGAAGATTCCTCCAGCAATGTTTTTGGGGGGATATTCACAGGTATAAAGTGATTTATGAAAGAGCAGGATGAGACCTAAAAAGGGCAGAGCTGCCAGTCCATTTCCCTGCTGTTTTTTGGGGGGGAATAATTTGTACAACTTTTCACTCACTTGATGTTTTTTTAGTGGGAGGCCACTGGTGTTATCAGTCCCAGAAGTGTGAGCAGCCACTGTGTGAAGGTACTGCCCAGCAAGTTATTATTCCAAAAATCCCACTGGTGATTCTTCTGTTTTGCCAAGGGGTTCTTGAGAGAAATAGTGCAAAAATTCACAGAATTCAGCCTTTAATGCATCATGGTCACATTATTTGTACATGGCAGTGCTAAACAGGGTAATTTGGAGACATTGGTGTTTGTGGTAACTGTTGGTTTTGTTTCAGCCAAGGATAATGTGAAAATATACAAATAAACATTAAGATGTAAAAAATACAAACGTAAAAATACAAATGTTAAAATATGAATGTAAAAATACAAATGTAAAAAAAAAACCCAAATGTGCATCAGAGGAAATTCTCCCCAGCAAGTTGGGGTCATGTCCTCAATATTCCAAGCAATAATAGATTGGTTGGGTGGTTTGGCTTCTTTCTCAAGGATTTGCTGTCTACAGAAAAAAAAAAAATAGAAATATTTTCTTCATCCTTAAACAGATCCAGCTCAATGGCACCAGATAAACGCAGCCTGCAAAGGGAGCAGACAGTCCCCTGTCAACATTGTCACCCAAAATGTGGTTTATAACAAGAGCCTTACACCCTTGACTTTTGAAGGATATGATGTGAAGGGCTCTGCGAAGTGGGATGTGGAAAATAATGGTCACACAGGCAAGTACTGCCCAAATCTGCTCTTGGGGGATGGAGCTGTGCCTTCCCTCATTCTTTCCCTGTTCCTGGAGAGCAGCAGGGGAGCTCAGATGAAATGCCACCCTTCCATTTCAGAAGTGGAACTCTCAGATAGCCCCTGGAGCTGAAGCTGTCTGAGCAGTTTGTGGGAATGATCAAATTTTGGTGTTTTGGATGTGGTTTTTTGTGTCTTAGCAGGAATTGGTCCTGTGCAGAAGCAGCTGGAGGTGTCACAGAATTTCTGAACCAGAACCCTCTGACCCAAATGGGGCTGGGGGCAGGTGGGCAGAGGGCTCCAGGACAACAATTTGGGCAGAATTTTATCATTTCCTGCTGAAACCCCTTCATTCCTGGGCTTGTCCTTACCCACTCTGTCCCTGCACAAAGAACTGTGCTGGAGAAAAGCATGGTGTGGGAAAGTCAGGCACAGCGCTGTGTCTCATTAGTTCTTTAAATACTGAGCTGAAATCTTCTCAGACTCCAACCTGTTTTCTCTGCACACAGAAGTTGTCTGATGTCAATCAGCTCCTGGGTGAATCAGTAAACAGTGAAGCAACGAGCAATAATGCAAAACTGTTCCTTTTTCTCCACCTTCCTCCCATTCCTCACAACGCTGAGGATGCTGCTCCAACAGAATTATGTTCAATTACTTCAACTTTGAAAAGAAACCTGTGGTCTGTTTTCTTTTAACATTACCTGTGGGTGTTTTAAGGAATCCTCAAAGCAGAAAGTAGCGCGTGGCAAATATTTCCTGATTTAAAAGGGAAAGGTGAGCAGGCAGCTGGGGAGATTTTAGCAGCCAGAGATTCTAATTTCAAACATTCTCATTCTCACTGGGATCGTGGCAGACCATCAGAAAAAGTAATGTTTTGACTTTTCACTAATATATGGATTAATGGCTTTCCCATTCCAGGGTGATACTCCAGGGTGTCCATATTACAGCCCCTTTTACACCAAAATTAATATTTATAAGGATTGCCCAGAACCCTCATCTTCCCCAGCCATGCATAAGGATTAGGGCTTTAATCTGGGCTTTTAAAATTTCTTCCTTCTGAGGGCAACCAATTCCAGTGAAATGAGGAGGTTATTGCTTAAATCTCAGCTGCAATTAGAGGCTGCAGGTGAGATTAGAGCTGGGCATGTTCCGTGATGGGCAGGCAGCAAAGGTCGATGTCTCAAAGGTCTTGAACTGAATAAACAAAGCCCACAAAGACATCTGACTCATCCACTTACAGATTAAAAAGCAAAGGAACTAAATGACTCATGCACTCTCCAAGTTCATTTGGAATTCAGAACAGAAATGAAATCTCTGGGGCTGCAATCCAGAATTTTCCTCTGGGGCTGCAATCCAGAATTTTCCTACGTGAGGAAAAGTGCTGCGCTTAATGCAGAGGTCTTAAAAAGTAAAATTTTAAAAATATATCTCCAATATGTATGATTTAGGCTTAAACTGCAGCACTATTCCAAATTAAAACATAATATCTTTAAACCCTGCCCAAAGGAAATGTTACTGTGCAGATAACAGGAGATTAAAACGATGGTTAAATCTAAATAAACTGGGATCAAATTTACTTTGATAGAAGGGGTTTTATTGGAAAGAGAAATAAAGCAATACAGGGTCTTCTGAGAGGTATAAGCTCTGACTCCAGAAGTCATCATGGTTATAATTCATCTCAAATTAAACTCATCTATGATTTTGTAAGAGTTCAGCTTCTGCAGAGTTGAATTTCTGCAACACTCGGTCTGAAAAGCCAAGTGAGAATTTTAAGATAAATTTGAATTTCAAGAACATCTCTGCTCTCACATACTCTTAATGCAGGATCTGCTTTTCTCCTTTAAAACAATTCCTGTTTTTTCCCCCAGTTAAAGTGACACTGAGCACATCCCCTAAAGTTGGAGGAGGGGGTCTGAGGAGAAAATACAAAGCAGTGGAATTCCATTTGCACTGGGGTGTTCCAGGTGAGCCACAACACATCCCTGGCTCAGAGCACAGCATAGATGGAGAGAAATATCCCATGGAGGTAGGTGAGACTGCGTGTGGATCATGGATTTTACTCCAGAACTCTGGAATTTTTGAGATTCTGTTCACAAACACTGTTGGCTATGGAGGTCTGAGGGTGAAATGTGGTGTGTTGGCTGTTGTGTTCCAGCTTCACCTCGTCCACATCAGAGAAGATGCTTCAAATGTGGCAGAAGCCAAGCAAAACCCAGATGGTTTGGCTGTGCTGGCCTTCTTTGTAAAGGTAGGCAGGGAAATCTTCAATTGTCCCCCTCAAATTGTTGGGCTGAGGGATTGTGTCAATGTTACAGCAGCTCACAACCTCAGCCTCCCCATCTTCTGCAGGCATTCTGCCAGCTATTTTTTTCACCCTTCCCTACATCCTGCTCGCTGTTACTTTTCCTTGTGGTCCTTTTTTTGTTTTATCAACCACCAATTAAAAGCAAACACTCGTTGAGAAACGCATGATGTGGAATCAAAGTGTTTCCCTTTCAGGCCGACGAAGAAAATACAAACTACGCCACTTTACTGAATGAATTAGAGAATATTAAATACAAAGGTAAGACACTGGTGCCAGGGATTTCACATGCTGCATGGAGTGATGATAAATGGGAACAAAACCTGCAGCGGCGTGAGGGGAAAGCCAAGAACCCTCTCGGGTCATGGCACCAGCTCAGCGCTTGGCCCACCTGCTCACCCCACATTTCACAGCTTCTCTCCCGCTGTCAGCTCAGCAGAACAGAATTATTCCACATCCACCTGAAATCCATCACCACCAGTATTAAGGCAGCCAAATTTTTCACCTGCAGACAGGAAAGAGGAGATGCAATTATGAGTGCTTGAGAAACACGGATCGTGCAGAGATTGCAGAGCCTAACCCTGAGCCAGCGCCTGTATCTCACTCCCTACTGTTGCCTTGAAAGAACAGTTTTTAATAATGACACAGACACGGTTAAGGGGATAAAAAAGGGTTTTACCTCGGGATTTGGGATCCCAGGTGCACAACTTGATGGCAGAATGCACACCCGTGTACAGCAGGGTAAAGTTTTATAGGTTTCAGGAATTAGCATATTATCTAGATCCAATAAAAAACTTAACAAATGTAGTAATGTCTTTTTATTCTAATGAGTCTCTCCTGGATGAGGCTAGAGCCTAGTTTACACAAGATGTTTTAGACTCAAGGCTGAAGCCTCGGGTTTAAGATAGCACAGGGCACACTGATTCTTTTTTCAGGATGTTTGGTTTCTCTGCTTAGCAAAAGGCTTAAACTAAGCTGGAATATCAAGCTTTAGGAATTACAAGCATGTGGGCTAAGGGGTACAGGCGGATACATAAGGGGTACACAAGCGTAAAGGGAAAAGCAAAAATCATCAGGCATCACTACTCACAGGGCACTCACAGGGTACTCAGAGGATACTCACAGGGACTCAGAGGATACTCACAGGGCACTCACAGGTACTCAGAGATACTCAGGTACTCAGAGGATACTCACAGGGCACTCACAGGGTACTCAGAGCATACTCAGGGTACTCAGAGGATACTCACAGGCACTCACAGGGTACTCAGAGCATACTGCAGGGACTCAGAGGAACTCACAGGGCACTCAAGCTACCAGAGGATACTCACAGGGACTCAGAGGATACTCACAGGGCACTCACAGGTACCAGAGATACACAGGGTACCAGACGGACTCACAGGCACTCACAGGGTACTCAAGCATACTGAGGTAGGCTCACAGGATCACGTCAGTACAGGGTACTCAGAGCTCACAGGATCACAGGTACTCAGAGGATACTCACAGGGCACTCACAGGGTACTCAGAGGATACTCACAGGGCACTCAGAGGATACTCACAGGGCACTCACAGGGTACTCAGAGGATACTCACAGGGTACTCAGAGGATACTCACAGGGCACTCACAGGTACTCAGAGGATACTCACAGGGCACTCACAGGGTACTCAGAGCATACTCAGGTACTCAGAGGATACTCACAGGGCACTCACAGGGTACTCAGAGCATACTGCAGGGTACTCAGAGGATACTCACAGGGTACTCAGAGGATACTCACAGGGCACTCACAGGTACTCAGAGGATACTCACAGGGCACTCACAGGGTACTCAGAGGATACTCACAGGGTACTCAGAGGATACTCACAGGGCACTCAGTGCCCTCATCACAGGCATTACCTGCGTTCCCGCCCGGCGTTCCCGTGAGGCGGGGCCGGGGAGAACCAGAGCCCTTGAGCCGCCCGGAGCCTTTGGAAAGGAAATTCCCGTGATTTCCACGGCTGGAAGGAGCCATCGAGGGGTGACCCCTCCGCTGGCCTCAGCCATGGCATTTCCTGCGATATTTAAACGCATCCATTTAAACCACCGGCTTCAAAACCGGAGCGAGGGGCGCCTCGGGAGTGGTGCCCTGGGCTGAGGGATTCACCGCTCCGTTGGTTTTTTTTTTTTTTTTTTTTTTTTTTTTGCAGCTTCTCAGTTCGCAGCCCTGCACTTCGACGGCAAGAACTCGAGTGCCATGAGGGAGAATTTTCGGCCGGCTCAGCCCCTGAGGGGCCGCACGGTGCTGTGGTCGGGGGCCGGGATCGCCATTCCCTCAGCGCCGCTCCTGTCGCTGCTGGCCTTCACCCTCAGCGCCCTGTGCCTCTGAATCCTCACCTCGGCAACATTCTGGTCTTTTTTTTGTTGCGTTGTTGTTGTTGCTGATCTCAGTTCTTTGCCTCAGCCTCTCACGGATTGTGTCTCGATGCTGAATAATTGTCCTCCTCCAGACATCAACCAAGGATTGCTGTGCTGCTCTTGTGAAGCCCAAACCACCAGAACTCAACGGAACTGTGAGACAAAGCCACGAAAAGTCAGTTTTAAAAACCAAAAAAAATTAGAGAAAGCGTTAGGCTGGGTTATGCTTTGTTTTTCACCCAGCTCTGGATGAGCATTGAGGAGCCGCACAGGGAACTTTGGAGAGGAATCTGTTCCTAAGTGCCTGTGGAGGGGACAGTTTGGAGCGTGTTTACATCCAAATCTGGCAGTGAAATGTGGAGAAATTCCTTTAATCCCACATTGTCCCACCTCAAGGTACCACACAGACCAGAAATAAAACACTCACACACAACTGAGCAACACTCGGTTCATCCCCTGCAGGGAAGGGCCCTCACCCAACACACAAATCCTTCCTATTTTCCTCAGAATATCCCAATTAATTCAGATCAGGACACTGGATCCCTTTCCCCCATTCTCCTGGAGGGGCTGGCAGCTCCCTGTGCTATTTATTCATTTTTCATGGGATGCCATGGGCGGTGTGATGTGCTGGGAAGGACCAGAGGCACATCTGTGGAAATTCCCTCTCTTTGGAGGGCTGCTTCTGAAGCAGGACACTCTGGTGATCCTTTCTAGTTGTTATTTGCCTAATAAAATAGGACAGGTCAAGAAATGGCTCTTTCCTAATATATATAAATATATATAATATATATATATAATAAATAATTTTTATAGTAGCCTATAAAATATTCACATATGGTCAGAATCATATGTTTTCCAAGGAGATTGTGAGTTGAACCAATTCCTTCAGATCTTACCCAATCACTTATGGAAAATATATTGGGAAATAGGGTTTCCTTGTATTATCCCAGTTCTCCCTCTGAAGAGGGACATTTTTCTTTGGTTAGTGCCATATAACATGTTACAGTGCAGGTTTTTTGTTTCCCATTTATCATCACTCCATGGCAGCACTGTGAAATCCCTTGGCAACCATGTCTTAACTTGTATTTAATATTCTCTATTCATTCAGTAAAGGTCGCGTATTTGTTTTTTCTTCGTCGGCCTGAAGAGGAAACACTTTGATTCCACACCATGCGTTTTCAACGATGGTTTGCTTTTATTGGCGGTTAATAAAACAAGAAAAAGGACCACAAGGAAAAGTAACAGCGAGCAGGATGTAGGGAAGGGTGAAAAAAATAGCTGGCAGAATGCCTGCAGAAGATGGGGAGGCTGAGGTTGTGAGCTGCTGTAAACATTGACACAATCCTCAGCCCAACAATTTGAGGGGGACAATTGAAGATTTCCCTGCCTACCTTTACAGGAGGCCAGCAAAGCCAAACCATCTGGGTTTTGCTTGGCTTCTGCCACATTTGAAGCATCTTCTCTGATGTGGACGAGGTGAAGCTGGAACACAACAGCAACACACCACATTTCACCCTCAGACCTCCATAGCCAACAGTGTTTGGAAAGAGATTCAAAAATTCCAGAGTTCTGGAGTAAAATCCATGATCCACACGCAGTCTCACCTACCTCCATGGGATATTCTCTCCATCTATGCTGTGCTCTGAGCCAGGGATGTGTTGTGGCTCACCTGGAACACCCCAGTGCAAATGGAATTCCACTGCTTTGTATTTTTCTCCAGACCCCTCCTCCAACTTTAGGGGATGTGCTCAGTGTCACTTTAACTGGGGGAAAAAACAGGAATTGTTTTAAAGAGAAAAGCAGAATCCTTGCATTAAGAGTATGTGAGAGCAGAGATGTTCTTGAAATTCAAATTTATCTTAAAATTCTCACTTGGCTTTTCAGACCGAGTGTTGCAGAAATTCAACTCTGCAGAAGCTGAACTCTAACAAAATCATAGATGAGTTTAATTTGAGATGAATTATAACCATGATGACTTCTGGAGTCAGAGCTTATACTCTCAGAAGACCCTGTATTGCTTTATTTTTCTTTCCAATAAAACCCTTCTATCAAAGTAAATTTGATCCAGTTTATTTAGATTTAACCATCGTTTTAATCTCCTGTTATCTGCACAGTAACATTTCCTTTGGGCAGGGTTTAAAGATATTATGTTTTAATTTGGAAATAGTGCTGCGTTTAAGCCTAAATCATACATATTGGGATATATTTAAAATTTACTTTTTTAAGACCTCTGCATTAAGCGCAGCACTTTTCCTCAGCGTAGGAAAATTGGATTGCGCCCCAGAGGAAAATTCTGGATTGCAGCCCCAGAGATTTCATTTCTGTTCTGAATTCAAAAATGAACTTGGAAGTGCATGAGTCATTTAGTTCCTTTGCTTTTTAATCTGTAATGGGATGAGTCAGATGTCTTTGTGGGCTTTTGTTATTTCAGTTCAAGACCTTTGAGACATCGACCTTTTGCTGCCTGCCCATCAGGAACAATGCCCAGCTCTAATCTCACCTGCAGCCTCTAATTGCAGCTGAGATTAAGCAATAACCTCCTCATTTACTGGAATTGGGGTTGCCCTGAAAGGAAGAAATTTTAAAAGCCCAGATTAAAGCCCTAATCCTTATGCATGGCTGGGGAAGATGAGGGTTCTGGGCAATCCTTTAAATATTAATTTGGTGTAAAAGGGGCTGTAATATGGACACCCTGGAGTATCACCCTGGAATGGAAAGCCATTAATCCATATATTAGTGAAAAGTCAAAACATTACTTTTTCTGATGGTCTGCCACGATCCCAGTGAGAATGAGATGTTTGAAATAAGAATCTCTGGCTGCTAAAATCCCCCAGCTGCCTGCTCCCCTTTCTTTTAAATCAGGAAATATTTGCCACACGCTACTTTCTGCTTTGAGGATTTGGCAGTTAAAATACCCCACCTAGGATTCTTAAAACACCCGCAGGTAGTTTAAAAGAAACAGACCACAGGTTTCTTTTCAAAGTTGAAGTAATTGAACATAATTTTGTTGGAGCAGCATCCTCAGCGTTGTGAGGAATAGGAGGAAGGTGGAGAAAAGGAACAGTTTTGCATTATTGCTCATTGCTTCACTGTTTACTGATTCACCCAGGAGCTGATCGACATCAGACAACTTCTGTGTGCAGAGAAAACAGGTTGGAGTCTGAGAAGATTTCAGCTCAGTATTTTAAAGAACTAATGAGACACAGCGCTGTGCCTGACTTTCCCACACCATGCTTTTCTCCAGCACAGTTCTTTGTGCGAGGGAAGAGTGGGTAAGGAACAGCCCAGGAATGAAGGGGTTTCAGCAGGAATGATAAAATTCTGCCCAAATTGTTGTCCTGGAGCCCTCTGCCCACCTGCCAGCCCATTTGGTCAGAGGGTTCTGGTTCAGAAATTCTGTGACACCTCCAGCTGCTTCTGCACAGGACAATTCCTGCTAGATAACAAAAAACCAACATCAAAACAACCAAAAATTTGATCATTCCCACAAACTGCTCAGACAGCTTCAGCTCCAGGGGCTATCTGAGAGTTCCACTTTTAAATGGAAAGGGTGGCATTTTATCTGAGCTCCCTGCTGCTCTCCAGGAACAGGGAAAGAATGAGGGAAGGCACAGTTCCATCCCCCAAGAGCAGATTTGGGCAGTCTTGCCTGTGTGACCATTATTTTCCACATCCCACTTCGCAGAGCCCTTCACATCATATCCTTCAAAGTCAAGGGTGTAAGGCTCTTGTTATAAACCACATTTTGGGTGACAATGTTGACAGGGGACTGTCTGCTCCCCTTTGCAGGCTGCGTTTATCTGGTGCCATTGAGCTGGATCTGTTTAAGGTATGAAGAAATATCTATTTTTTTTTTTTTCTGTAGACAGCAAATCCTTGAGAAGAAGCCAAACCACCCAACCAATCTATTATTGCTTGGAATATGAGGACATGACCCCAACTTGCTGGGGAGAATTTCCTCTGATGCACATTTGGGTTTTTTTTTTTAACATCTGTATTTTTACATTCATATTTTAACATTTGTATTTTACGTTTGTATTTTTAATACATCTTAATGTTTATTTGTATATTTTTCACATTATCCTTGGCTGAAACAAAACCAACAGTTACCACAAACACCAATGTCTCCAAATTCACCTGTTTAGCACTGCCATGTACAAATAATGTGACATGAGCATTAAAGGCTGAATTCTGTGAATTTTTGCACTATTTCTCTCAAGAACCCCTTGGCAAAACAGAAGAATAACCAGTGGGATTTTTTGGAATAATAACTTGCTGGGCAAGTACCTTCACACAGTGGCTTGCTCACACTTCTGGGACTGATAACACCAGTGGCCTCCCACTAAAAAAAAAAAAAAAAATTAAATAAAAACATCAAGTGAGTGAAAAGTTGTACAAATTATTCCCCCCAAAAAACAGCAGGGAAATGGACTGGCAAGCTCTGCCCTTTTTAGGTTTCATCCTGCTCTTTCATAAATCACATTTTATACCTGTGAATATCCCCAAAAACATGCTGGAGGAATCTTCAGCATTCTGGATCAATCAAATTCTGGATGGGTTGCAGTCCCAAAGAATTTGATTTTCAAACTTGGCTCTTCCAGATTTCTTGAGGCAAAGCTCCACATTTGAATACAGGCAGTGTTAAATTAATTTTCCTTTTATCATTCTGCACTTGCCAGCCTTTCACAGACGTGTAAACTCACTTATGCAAGAGGACTTATCTCACCCGTTCCAGGAACTCTGTAAAGGTTACTTGGTGCAGTGGAGGAATTCTGAGAAGTGAAGGATCTCACTTCCTGAAAGAACCTGCAGGATTTTTAGTCCAACTCACCCTGGGACCCCAGAAAAATTCTCCAGTACAACATCTGAATTTTCTCTTTTGCATTCTCAAAAGAAATCCCAAATTCAGAGGAAAAAGCTGATTTAACTTTTGTGTTGATCTAACTTGGGGTGTTTTGTTTATCCCAAGTTGGTTCAGTGGGCTCTTTATTTATTCTAAACTTTAAATTGACTTTTGACAGGGGTAGTTCTCCTTGGCTATTTAACTTCAATCCATAACAATCAAAGCCCTCTCATAATCATGATTAATACCAAGTTTCTGTTTGCTTGTGATTAGTAAATGATAGACATTTTAATAAATGGCTAATCATTTTAAGGATAATTATGGAGGAGCCCTGTCACTTGACTGGTAATTACCTTAATTTGTAATTTATAACCCACCTGCTGGGAGGCTCAGAATGGCTTTTACCACCTTTATCTTGATATCAGTGGCAACAACAATGATCATCCATTAAAGATTTAAAAGTTAAAAACAGGGAATTGTTATAAAATGTGAGTGCTGTGACATGGAGACCTGCTGGCAATTAATGTAACCTTAAAAATGATAGTTTTGGTTTTTCTTTCACAAATCCCAAATTTCTGCGGAAACTACAAACAATGTTGCCTCACTTTAAGTTTGGCAAGATTGGGAAGAAAAGCAAACATTGCTTTTTTTGTGTGGTAAGAATTGCGGGATTTCTAGGTTGCTGTTCCATTAATATTTTAATTGCGTTTCCATTAATATTTTATTATCCCAAAAATCATCTTGGACAAGGTTTAATTCTTTTGGAGGACTTCTAAACACACACAAAACTTCACTTTCCAACACGATTGTTTGCTTTTTTTTTTTTTTTCCAGGGCAATGTCCGAGCTCCAGCAGCCCCTGAGCTTTCCTCATTCCCACTGGGAATCAGCAGAGGTTTCCAAGCACAGGATGTACACGTGCCTTAATCCGATATTTTAGTCAATAAATGCCTGAAGACGCCAGGTGAGGTGATCTTCACACTGCCTGGGCATGTTCCATTTGTATTTTTTTGCATGGATGAAAGACTCCAGGTTGTTTTTTGGCACCTGCTCAGGGGGCAGTGTGAACTTGAAAATTCCAGAAGGATTGGGAATTTCTTGGCAATTCCTGCAAGAATGAACTTTCAGGAAAAAAAAAACTGGTGCTCAGCAGGAATAACCTCATAATCTCAGACTCTTTGGGACTGACAGCAGAGGGGGAAGGTGTCAGGTGAAAGCCCAGGCTGGGCTGTGTCACTGGGGTTGCACAAGAGTGGGAGCATGGCCCAGACATCAAAGCATTTCTGCAATGCAAATCCAATTTTCCAGTCAGTCTGAGCACAGTTGGGAGTCACAGCAGCAGGTTCTGGAGTTTCAAGGCTGTGGAGCTTTAAACCACGACTGTAGAACCACAAAACACAAACAGAGCCACACAGATCCCGAGGGAAGGGAATTATCCCCAGATTGTGCTATTGGTGGTCATAAATCAGTGTTGAGTGCCAGAGGTGGAACAGAATGGGTTATGGAGCTTTTTCAGTGGCAAATCCACCTTCTCAAACAAAGCTTCACTGACTTTTTACTGCCTGAACAGGTGTCTGGCAGTTCTGTCAAATAACTTGTGGGTTTCTCTCAGGGCTCAGCAAACCGACAGGTGAGCCCAGTAAAAACTTCCAGCCTGGGCATCGAGATGAGGAAGGAGAAAAAGTTTAATTAATAAAATTTAATTTTAAAAATGGAGTGTTCATCCCTTCTTTTGTCAAATAATGGTGTCTGGTTTTTGCAGCTTTCCACCAAATTCCCGCTGTGTCTGACCAAGGCAGGAATTGTGTTTCTATCCAGTCCCGTGCTCGATTGTGTTGGAAGTTATAGATGAAGTAGAACAGCACAGAAATTCAGCATTTCACAGGAAAATCTCCCTTAAGCTGTTAAACCTTAACGCAGGAGCTAATTAAACATTTCAGAGTGCCTGAGCAAACAGCCAATTCATGTTTATTGTGAATTAGGGCTTTTTTTTTTTTTTTATTGGCAGGATGGAACATTGGGGAACAGGATCCTTTGTGTGGGTACTGCTCAGAAGGAACCACGCAGCTTCACCTGAGTCCCCGAGAAGGAAAATTTGCATTTGGATTTTGTGTAGACTGGTGTGATGCCTCCCTCCCTATAGGAACCTTGAATTACAATGGTCCTTTCTTCCCTGAGCTTTAGGGCTTTCCTCTCTGGAGCACCAAGGGAAGATCTTTGTCACATCCCGGTGATTCTCCCTGGTTTTAAGCACGATCATGCCCTGAGCTCTGTTGTCCAGGCCCGTTTTTAATTGTTTGAGTGGCTCCTGCCACTTCCCTTGGAAGACTTTTCCACAGTCTATTAGCCCTCACTGTCAGGAAATTTCCCTATTTAATAGCTTACATTTCCCACTTCCTTATCGGCATCCCATCACTCCTGAAATATCACTGAACACCCTAAACAATTCTTTTTCCCTCCCTGGTGTTTACAGCATTCAAATAGTTCCATCTGGATCTGTAATTCCTGTTCTGCCTTCATCATCTTTTGTCCCATCTCCTGACAAGGGTGCCCTTCATTCCCACCATCCCCACCTCAAAATCTCCTCTGAACCCCTTTTTCTAAGCCTGGTACCAAATCCACCCTTTTGCATCTTTCAACCAAATCTCACCTACCACCTTCTCTTCTGTTTATTTTATTGCTGGAAAAATGCAGCAGAAAATGGGTTTTTTTGTGTTCTAGAGGAGTTTTTTTGGTTTTTTTTGGTAGCTGGGGTGCTGAAACCATTGCTATGAAATGTAGATATAGATACATGAATAATAGAATATATGGATATATAGATATATAGGTGTATATATGATATTGGATATATAAATATTAGATACATAGATATGTAGATATATATTATAGAGAGATATATATATATGATATATAGATATATACACACCTGGACTGTATTATCTGTTTATAAATTGTATTATCAATTACATCTCGATCTTTTTTTTATGGTCCTTGATTGAAGTGGTTTGTCCATACCATAGGTGTCTCCACTGACATCCGATTTGGTTTAATTTAGAGTAGGGCTGCACTGGGCTGGCTCTTCCTCCCCAGAGGTCAGGACAGTTAAATTTAGGGAGTTCTCTTGGCACATGGCCAGCCCCACTTATCTCTGCCTTTCCTCCTCGGATTTACAACTGATTTCTGGCCAAAGCTGCTTCTTGGCACAGGGGGGAGCTGGAAACAATACATTACGTATTGTTTTCATTTTCTTGTAAACGTTTTCGATTGTTTTAGCTATCAAGACTCGGCTTGAAGCTCGAGGCAAAAAAAAAAAAAGAAAAAAAAATTTGAATTCCTCCCAGTAGAGATCCCTCTCCTGTGCGCTTAGGCAGGACAGTGCGTGCTGGCCGGAGCAGGCCTGAGAGCAGCCCTTCCAGGTGCTATTGTGTGATCTAGGAAAGGACCCTTCAGCTCTTTGGATCATGCTCAGATTGTCTGATTCTGTAAAGTTCCGAAATCTGCTTTGTCCCTTGGTGGCTCGGAGCTGCGGGAAGTCGCGTGTCGCGGGTCGGGCGTGCCAGGGGCTGGTAAATGCCCCTTTTTAAACCTGGTCCTGTTCACTAAAGAGTCCTAAAAAGGGCTAAACACACTCATTTGCGCTGCTGACGGTGGCTGCAGTTTTATATATTTTTTTGTGCTGCCAGCTGTTTTTATTAACTCCCCTGAGCCTCTGAAAGTGTGAAGACCTTGGTGCCACCAACAGCCTGGGACAGCAGGAAAATCCTGCTCTGCTTATCAATCCAAATCCCTTTCTCTTTCACCGACCCAGCCCTTTGTTTGTCCCTGGAGCCTCCTGTCACCTTTCAGCCACATCCTGCCTGAGCATTCCTGTTTTCCCTGGGATGCCCTCAGTGCCAGACTCTCCCTTGCTCTGTCTCCCTGTTCTCTCAAATCCATCCCAAAATCCACCATCACCCTCGAGCCTTTTCCAAACCTGGGCTTGTATGGGATGTATTTTAGGCCAGGCTTGTGTTGGTCTACCTATTTTTAGCTGGCTTTGTGAAACTTTCTATTTTTAGTGCAAAAGACAAAAAAATTTAAAAGCATTGTTATCTAAGGAGTGTCTTTCTAATTAATGGGATTGCTGAGCCAAACTGAGCATATATACATGAGACTATTTATACATTCTCAAGCATTACAAATCCTAGAACCCCAGCAGCGCCCTTTGACAGACAAAATCAGTTTCAAAAGTTCACCTCGAGATCTGTGTCTCTCTCCAAGTGTTTGTGGTCATTCATTGCTCGTCACTTTTAACCTGGAATTTTATTTTTCGTAGTGATACACATCTTTATGCATTATATTCCAGGATGTGATGGGAATGGCCCTGAAAATCAGCTTTATTGTGGTGGTGGAGCCTTGCAAGTCAGCACATCTGAGGTGAGCACAGTGTTTTCACATGTTTATGTCATAATTCATGTGAGTATGTGCACATAAATCACGTGCTCAGCGAGCTCTTTGGACACAATAGAAAACTGCAGTAAATAGAGAGGCTCAGGGATTCTGGAAATGCCCTGTGAACATCTGCAAACGCCTTCCTTTGTGTCAGAGTTCGAGGGGAAGGTTTGTAGCTGTTTTGACCTGTGATACCCTGTCCTGGAGATGTGCCCTCAGAAATGTCCTTTAACAAAAAATGAGTATCCAGGCTAAAGTGATTTCCATCTGTGAGGTTTTGCCTGGCTTTGTTTAGTAAAATACAACTCAGAATTATTTTTTTAGAATATTTTAACTTGAATCAACAATATCCTTTGTGGCTTTGCTGCCTTTTGAGTCTTTCACATGAGCTTTTGACGACTGATCCTGTGGCTAAAAATATGACTGAAAAATCTTATAACGCCATGGGATACATTTGAACACAGCAAAGCATCTCCTGCAATGGCACAAGCAAGGAAAAACCTGCATGGAGACACACTCTGGGCTAGGAGACCTAAAGGTTTGTGCTGTTTTTTTGGAAAGCTGACAGAAAGTGTCAAGGCTTTCTGCTTCCAGCCTTTCACATCTTCAGTGGAAGAGCCCAGGAGGATTCCATGCTCCTGTTTTTTGTTCTATGGCTCCACTGCCTTTTCTCTGGTTTTCCAAGGTTTTACATTGCATTTATCATCCTTCTGTTTTAATCAGTGAAAAGGCACCTCTTCACCCCAGAGTGTGTCCAAGTGCATCACTATCCCAAATTTGCCAGCCCTAAAATGGATCTGGAGCCCAGCCATAAATCCTTGTGTAGTCCACACCATTAGAACTGGAAAGGAAAAAGGCCACAGCATATTTTTTTTTTTTTTTTCTTCACAAGCTGTTGACTGAGTTTTTGGGGGTATTTTGTACCTGAATTTTTCCCTGAGGAAACCCCAGAGTGAGAATTGATGCTGACGTCAATGTCCACGTTGTTATCAAATGAAATGTTTGTGAAGGGTAAAAGGCTGTGAGCAGAAATGGAGAAAATTAGGAGAACCGTAATCTCATCTAATTAGAGGAATGTCCTATCAGGCACCAATCTTAGGAGCAGCAGAGCATGGACTGTGGGGAAGATCTAATCTCCTCATGGCTAGTCCTGCTCTGTGATAAAGTAAAAGGTTAAAACGTGCTGGGTTCATCTCCGTCCCCCTGATAAAATTAATTTTCAGTGACACCTGGAGTTTGCTGTAACCCACCTAGAGCTGCTGGAAATGGATGGATGGATTGGATGGGATGAATGGAATGGATGGATGGAAATGGATGGATGAGATGGATGGATGGATGGGATTGGATGGATGGCATTTGGATGGATGGAATGGATGGATGGGATGGAATGGATGGATGGATGGATGGAATGGATGTGGATGGATGGAGGGATGGATGGATGGGATGGATGGATGATGGGATGGATGGATTGGACAGGGATGGATGGAAGGGATGGAATGGATGGATTGGATTGGGACAGGGGATTGATTTGGATGGATGGATGGAATGGATGGGATGGATGGATGGATGGACAGGGATGATGATGGATGGAGGGAGGGAGGGAAAGGGAGGGGGAGGGATGGATGGATTGGATGGATGGATGGATGATGGATATGGATGGATATCCCTGCTCCTCTGAATCACTAGACAGGAATCTACAATTAATAAAGCCTCACTCCCAAAAGGTTTGGAATATTCTTGCTGGAAATTGCAGGCATTTTGCCTCTCTTTTCCCCCAAAACAGCAACCAGAGGGTCACTCAAACAGAAACCTGAGGTGAATCAGTGCAGCTGTTAATGGAAAATGCTGAGTTTGAATTAAGCCAGGGAAGGGGCTGGGCAGAATTTGGGGGTGAAGGTTTGATCCCTGGCAGGGGGCTGCTCCAGCGTGCCTCATTTCCCTCCTCTCCCATCAGGATAACCGCTTCCCTTCTTAGAAAGCCCTCTAAGGACTGTTTAATCTTAATTTTATAACACAGGTGCTTTGCTGTTAAGACAAGGCTGGCAGCAAATTGAAAGATTAGCTGATAAAATCAGGCATTTTCCTATTTGGGTGAGTTATGAAGTGCCCAGGTGGAGGTGGGTTAAATGAGCTGCTCAGGGCAGTCAACTCAGGCTGGTTCTGAGAAGTGGCAAGAGAGGAAGAAATGCTTATCTTTAAAACTACAGATTTATCAAGAAGGAATATAACAAGAAGGATTTCAGCTGATTCTCAGAAAGTGAAGTTTCTTGCTAACGTTTAGGCTTTGGCTTAGTGAAATGTATCCTGTGGGGCTTCTGCCTCAGGAAAGTTTGGAGAAGGTGGAAGGACAGTTTCTCGTGTGTTAATGACTGTGTAATTTTGGTCCCCACTCAGGGAAAAATGTGGAAATAATCAGGGGGGAAAGAACGCCCACAAAATCTCATAAATGCATTCCTGTAATTACTTCCTTCTGATAAAGGCAAACCCTAATTATTAATACCTATCCCATAAAGTCCACACAGATTTTCTGGACAGTCCTTCATGTTTTCTCTATTAAATCCCCTAAAGGAGCAGCAATTCAGCAGAGTGTTAATGGCCAGTGATCAATAGCAAAGTAAACAGGAGCTGCAGACTTTGGAAGCAAGCGTTTTCTCCTGTTTGTGTTTATTTACCTCCCACGTGTGGGGAGAACAGCCCTGGAGCTGGGGCTGGAGGAAAGAGAAGAAAGGATCGGAACTGCAGGTAAGAAGCTCAGCCGAGCCTGCTGAGGGATGCAGAATTAATTCAAAGCGAGAAAATAAACTCAGGGAAACCTGCAGGGCTCAGGCTGGGGAACTTCAGGCGCTTTCCGAGCACCTCTGAACCTTGAATCTGCTTTAAACCATCTCAGGCAAGCCTTTCCCCGATAACGCGTTATCCTCTCTTTCCTCACTGCACTCTGCTCTATTTTAGAGCAAACAATGGAACCCCCTGGTCACTTTTACAGCATGCAGCTTTGATTCCAGGCTCTGTGTGCTATTGCATGGAAAGGGGATTCTATCCGTGCTGAGCTTGCAAAATAGAAGCAGGGAAAATAAATACCTTGTGCGTTTTTTTTCAATCCTAATTATAGATGGTATTTCAATTGAGCCATCCTAGTGCACAGTGTACTTAAATAGTCCCAGGGGCAAAATAATGGGGTGCTGGGTCTGAGCAGCAAACGACATATTGTTCTTTGGCTTCTCAGCAGAATTTCATCTTGGATTTACACAGCCAGCAAATGGGCAGAATAACAAGCCTGTTTCTTGTAGTTTAAAGGAGTTTTAAAGATAAAGAATATGTTTTTGGTTTTAAATGCACATGCATGATAATGCAGAGATTTAAGCCAACTAATTTGGATTTTCTTGGAGGGGAAGGCAGATAGAATCTCTAAAGTGAAGAGAAAACCCAAAGCACTCATTCATCATGAGAACAGCCCATACCTTGAATATTTAACCAACAATAAACAAAAAGCAGCAGAAATAGAAAATCATTCCTCATTTGCCAATAACAGAAATCAGAGAGCCTGCACTGGCGTGGTCCCTGAATAGTCAAGAAAAATAGAAATAAAGTAACCTTAGGATGGTTAGAAAGAGCCAGGAGAAGGACTTAAACCTACTGCTTTCTGTCTTTGAGAATGTGCAGGGAGACAACAGAGCAAGGAGCGCAGCAATTCCATTCTTATTTTAAATAGGCTCAGTGTCGAAAAGCAGAATGGATTAGACTCTCAGGATGTGATCATATTTCTGCTCTCAGTTTTATCTGGAGTAAGTAGTCAGGACAGACCTGAACCAATAGCAGGAAGTGAAACTCCTCCCCTTTGTAATTTCCAATTTTGGCCCTGCTCCTGATTTGCTACATTTATTCATTTCTCCAAGGGAATGGCCAAAAGGAGTGAGATTTCTGGCACCGAGCAAGGAGCCTCTGGGAATAACTCAGGCTTTACAACGCATGCAGGTTAAAGGAGTGAAATGTTACATTTTTATTTTACGGGGAGAATTTTCTCCTGCAGCGCCATGAACATCAATTAAATGTCGTGTGTTATGTTCCTCTGAAAAAAACAGTGACACAAAGTAAAACCCAACTCCCCAATTTCTACCCACAGCTCTCCACAAACAGGATTGGAGTTGATTTGTGGGGACTGGAAATTGGGGATTCTTTTGTTCAGCAACAGAAGTTTATTAGTGGACATGGAACACCTTTAACGTTAGTAATTCAGTAATGACACTTTTTAAATATCCTTTTTTCTTAACTTCCTGCTACTGTAAGTAAATTATAGATCCCCAGATTTTTTTTTTTTTGTCCCCTTTGTTTTTCTATCAAATTTTTCTAATTTCATGGTCGGAATGAAACACGACTTTTTAAGTTCAACAAAAGAAAAGTGACGCAGCTTTATTTATGACATGAGTTCTTTGGGGTTTTTGGGAAGTGGATTTTGCATACAAATGGGGAGTGAAACAACTTCCTTCCCCAAAATATCTGTGGGGGTAACAACCCTGGTGGCTTGCGTTGGCATGGGAGAAGGAGCAGGATGCCAAACCAGCGCTCCGTGAGGGAATGGACAGAAGGAAGGGAGGTCTGCAGCTGAATTCTTCCTGAGGCCTTGCAGAAATCATCCAGCACAGGCCTTGAATTTCATACCCAGAGGAGCCAAAAAAGCTCTTCTTACCTCGCCAGGCCCTGCTGCTCTCCAGAGGGGTGCAGGGGGCTCCAGACCTGCAGTCAAACCCGCACAGCTGACCTCAGGCAGCTCCTCTATTCAATAAAAAAAAGACTATAAATAACATTCCGACAATGAGGAAGCTGCCGGGGAAGTGTTTTTCCAGCGCACGAGCTCCGGGCTGCCACAGAACGCCATCTTGCCTCGCACTGGTGATGGAGGTAAATCTTATGCAGGGGGAAGGAAGAAAACAATGAGGAATTTGTGGCCAATTTTTCTTTCCCCTTCCGAGAGTGCAGAGGTTCGGTGGGGGCAGGTGAATCCTGCACACGTAGGGAAGCACGCGGGGCGGCTGCCAGTGCTTGCAGCCTTCCAAGGACATCCAGCAGAAAATTCCCTCCTGGCCCTGCTCTTTCTTGGGAATGCTCCTCACTGGGGAGCTGAAAAATGAGCTTGGATTTTTTTCCCCCTATTTTTATGGCTGTAAAATTTTTATTGTTTTAGTTCTCTGAAAGCTAAAGCCTGCTGGAAACCTCTGCCCAAACTGAAAAAATCTGAGGCTTAGAAATTTTGGCTCTTGAAAATCAGGATCTTGATAATTTCCTTTTTTTGGTTTCTAAACCTTCCAGCCCTGTATTTGTTAAGTTGTAATAAACGCACTGCATCGACGGTGATTAAGCTTTATCTGTGCTCAAAGTGAGGCACCTGATCAGGAAAGACATTCCGCTTTCTCAAAAGCCCTGTAATCTAAATAAGCAGGCAGGCATCATTTGATCTCATTTTTTTTTTCTAAAGAAACTCCCTGAATAAGTGCTTGGTCATCAACTTCTCACTGCTCGTTGCACCTCAGGAATAATTTCTGATTCCTTCCAAAACCAAAACTGTTCAAAGTTAAGATCATCAAGAATGGGTGGCTTTTGCCATTAAAGATTTTGGACATTGAACCCAAAGAGGATTCCTCGGTCAGAAGATAAGTTAAGGAACAAAGTTAAGCAGGGGGTAAGAGTACATGGATGAATTCAGGCTTGGTTTTCCCCTGGCGGATGATTGCAGTGTGTCACAGCTACAGGATAGGATGGGAAAGGTGGGAATATAAAACAGTGAAAACTGCACTTGTTTTGTGGACTTGAGAGCACAGCAAGCAAAGAATGGGAGTGTGGGGAGATGGCTTGAGTCCCAGTCCCTGGTCAGAGAATCGCCAGGAATTTGGCCCCTGACAAAAGGAGAGCGGAAAACACTTTCCAAGATATTTTTAAACCACAAGATGGTTTCCATGATTCAGTGAGTTGGGGGGTTTGGTTACTCAGCAGGTTTTCACCACTGCCGGGTGAGAAAACACAGAGTGTTTCTTCATGGAGTTCATGCTGTCATTTTATTCATTCAGAGTTCCCACACCACCAACCAGAAATCTGCAATCCTTCAGAAGCTCTGGGTGAAGCAAAACATTAAGCCTTCAATCTCCACATGAAGAGAACGTGGCTTGGTCTGATTTTCCTGATCTGCTTGTGGCTTGGAAATGTGTTCCAGCACGAAGTCTTCCATGGAACAGCAGGATGAGCTGTGTTTCTGGGCATTCTCCCCATCCAAGTGATCACAAAACGCTTTTCTTTGCCACACCTGGCCCTGAGTTTGTCAAATGTTTGTCTCCCTTCCAGCACAGCACAGATTCTCCCCAAAGACCTCCAAACCTGGGAAGGCAAAAATTTCCTCAGAGAGCAGCCTGGGGGAGGAAGGAGCACAGAACTCCTCTGTTTTCCAAACAGCTCCGAAAAATGCTCTTGGAAGGAGATCATACATCCCATTTGTGTCTTCCTCTCCAGAAGGAAGACTTTAATCTGCATAAATGAAAACGTAAAATTGGATAAATAGGTCCTTATTTGTATTACTCCCTTTTCCTGACTGTTTTTCCTTCGCATGCTCGTTGAGAGGCTGAGCGGGGAAATTCTTGATCCACAGCTTTTGGTGAAGGTCATGGCAAAGCGAAACTGGGAATTCACAAAATAAATCTCCTGAGCCTTGCAATTGACGTTTTTGGGCCCAGGTTTGGCGTTGAGCGTGGGTGACAATGCAGACGCTGAGTGCAGAAGAGAAAGAAAGGCCAGCCAGTTCCCAAAGGTTGGGTTGGTCAGGAATGGGAAGCAAGGAAATTGAAGAAGTTTTGGGGAGAAGGTGACAGGACAGAAAACAGGGCCAAGGAGAGGAAATCCCTCTCCTCCTCTCCTCCCTCCTCCCTCTCAAGTGCCTGGGGTTTTCTGTCGTCACAGCACTTTTTCCACGTGACACCAAACACCTGCAAGTCGTGCTGTGGATTCCTATTTCCATCCAAGGAATGCTGCTTTTCTCCCGGAGTTTTCAAGGCACAATTCCCAGTTTCCCCAGTGAGCTGTCAGCCACACGGGGGCTGCTGTGAGGTGTCCAAGGAATTCCTGTGCGCAAAGCTGGGGTGAATTCCCTGCTTTGGAATCAGCCTGGAAATGTTCCAGCTGGGAATCTTCATCTCGAAACCCTTGGGCAGCCTGGGGCAGTTCTGGGGTTGTGAGTTCAAGGTGGATAAACTTGGATTTTCCATCAAACATCATTTTAAAATCCAGCCTGAAAAGGCCCTTGGTGCCACTTCTCATCTCTCAATCAATGGGCAGTTGATTATTGGTGTTCTCCACAGGCACATCATCAGATAATTCCACAAATGAGGGCCATTTCTTACACACACATCCAAACAATTCGGGCATTCAGATAAAGAACAGTAAAAAACATCGCAGAGCTGAAAGAAAACATCAACAGAACTAAAAAAAAAAAAAAAATTGCCAAGAGAAAATCAAGATAATATAATCAAAGGCCTGCTCAAACAAGGTACAGTCAGTGTTTGAGGTGTCCAACCTGAGATTCTGGAGATTAGATTGAGTTCCCTGGAATTTTGGGGTTGTCATCTAAATCAAACAATGGGATTGTTCTTTTTTCCCGGGTTAATAGGATGCAGAATACAATTGCCTCACCAAGCTGGATAAGTGAAGGGTCAGTATCAGGAACCTGCAACAGTCTGGATATGGGAGTAAAAGAAAATTGAGGGTTTTTTTCATGCAGAGGTTGGCGCCTTTAAAATTTAAAGTATTTTTCCAACTGATTTGGAGCTCCAGCTGCATCACAGACAGGGTTTGGAATATGCAAATCTGGGGTTTCTGTATATCAAAGCCACTCAAAAACAGCAGTTTCCACAACTATTGTATCCCTTAAATCCAGCAACAAATGCTCATTTTTTGGCAATTTTCTAGGGAATCAGAAATTAATCTTTTTGTGGAAAGCTATTTACACCACTTGATATTCAACTTAAATTACATTCTGGACTCTATTGTTTAGTGTTTTGTGCTCGAGCCGGAAATTTTCCAAATCAGAAGCAATTTTCAAGCAAGCCAGTTTTTCAGGAGTATCTTGGAGCAAGCGTGGAGCCCCAAATTCACAGATAATTTTAATTTTTAGCAGCTGGGATATTTTCAGAGGCGTTTTTTTGCTTTTTGTGGATGTTCTGTTCCTCACGGTTTGTCCTGTGTCCACCTGGCTTGCTGCTGGCATTTTGCTGTGAGTGAAAGGATTTGCTTGGGGCTGGCACTGGAGAGGTGACACAAAATAGGGGGCCTTGTTCAGCAGCAACTCACAGATGTGTGGCTGCCAGGCTCCCAGTTTGGGGTTACAGAGGGTGTTTTTATCTTTGGGACACTGGCGAGGGGGATTTTTATGGGAGGTAAATCCCCAAGCTTCATTATTCAATCTCACCCTTATTATCCGTTTATCATTTCTTGGGACCATTGGAAAATCTTAATTCTTTACTTTGAATTGTACATTGCCTATAATATTTCTGCTTAAAAGTGAAATAATAATTATAAAATATTCCTAGTGCCACAAAATTGTGTGTACAATGGCAACAGTAAACTGAATGCTTTCCATAACTTCAGCAGAAAAAAAAACCAAAGGATTGAGAATTTTCCTTTTTAAGAAAAACTTTTTTCACAAATTTCTTACATTTAAAATTTGGCAGAACCTCAGAGATTCCCAGCTGCTGGCTGCTGCAACATCAGTGTCACCGCAAATTCACTGAGCTGGCCTTGGTGAGATAGGTAGAAACTGTTGACCACGGG
>VKON01002658.1:516595-533372 GCA_009741485.1 Malurus cyaneus samueli
TTTCAGTCTGGCAATTCGATAGTGATGCACTTGGACAATTCTGGGTGAAGAGGTGCCTTTTCACTTGATTAAAACAGAGGATGATTAAATGCATGTAAACTGAACCCAGAGAAAGGCAGTACGCAGTGAGGACAAAACAGAGCCATGGATCTCCGGTGCTTTCCACTGAGATGAAAGGCTGGAAGCAGAAGCCTTTGACACTTTCTGCAGCTTTCCAAAAAACCGCACAACCTTTAGGTGTCCTAGCCCAGAGTGTGTCTCCGATGCAGCTTTTTCCTTGCTTGTGCATTGCAGGAGATGCTTTGCTGTGTTGCAGTATGTATCCATGAGCCTGTTTTAGATTTTCAGTCATTTTAGCCACAGAATAGTCGTCAAAAAGTCTGGTGAAAGCTCAAAGGGCAGGCAAGCCACAAGGATTTGTTGAATCAAGTTAAAAAATATTCAAAAAATAATCTGGAGTTATTACTAACAAAACCAGGCAAAACCCCTCACGAGTGGAATCACTTAGCCTGGATACTCCATTTTTTGTTAAAGGACATTTCTGAGGGCACATTTCCAGGACAGGTATCAGAGGTCAAAGTAAAACCTCCCTCGAACTCTGACACAAAGGAAGGCGTTGCAGTGTTAAGGGCATTTCAGATCCTGGCTCTCTGGTTTACTTGCGTTCTCTATGTGTTCCAAAGAGCTCGCTGAGCACGTGATTTATTCACATACTTCACATGTTTACATACCATGTGGAACACTGTGCTTCACTTCAGATGTGCTACTTGCAAGGCTCACCCACACTAAAGCTGATTTTCAGGCCGATTCCACACTCCTGAATTATAATCATAAAGATGTGTATCACTACGAAAATACAATTCGTTAAAGTGACGAGCAAATGAATGACCACACACTTGAGAGAGACACAGAATCTCGAGGTGAACTTTTGACAATCTGATTTTGTCTGTCAAAGGTGCTGGCTGGGGCATTCTTGAGGTGTGTAATGCTTGAGAATGGTATAATAGTCTCATGTAATGCTCGTTGTGCTCACAATCATTAATTAGACAAGACAGCTTTAGATAACAATTGCTTTTAAGTTGTTTGTCTTTTTGCACTAAAAATAGAAAGTTACAAAGCGCCTCAATAGGTTGAGACCAACACAAGCCTGGCTAAAATACATCCCTACAAAGCCAGGTTGGAAAAGGCTTCAAGGGTGATGTGATTTTGGGATGGATTTGACGAAACTGGACGGGCAGAGAGCTCTGGGCACTGAGGGCATCCCAGGGAACAACAGGATAGCAGGCAGGATGTGGCCTGAAAGAGTACAGGAGGCTCCAGGGCAAACAAGGGTGGGTCGGTTGGAAGAGAAGGGATTTGGATGATAAGCAGAGCGGGTTTCCTGCTGCTGTCGAGCTGTGGTGGCACCAAGGCATTCCACTTTCAGAGGCTCAGGGGAGTTATAAAATACAGTTGCATAATAAAATTAATAACTGAAGCCCGTGTCGCAGCGCGAATGAAGTGTGTTTAGCCCTTTTTAGGATCTTAGGACAGAAGGTTAAAAAGGGGCATTTCAGCCCCTGGCACGCCCGTCCACGGCACCCAAGACCGCGCACTTCCCCGCAGCTCCTGAGACACAGGGACAAAGCGATTTTCGGAACTTTTTACAGATCATGACAATCTGTACAATCCAAGTAGCTTGAGGGTCCTTTCCTAAGATCACACAATAGACCTTGGGCAGGGCTGCTTCAGCCTGGCTCCGGCCGCACCTGTCCTGCCCTAAGCGCACGGAGAGATAGAGAGGAGTTCTCTGGCTGGAGCGAAGTCATTTTTTTTTTCTTTTTTTTCTCTTTTTATTTGTACGAGCTTCAATGCGAGTCTTGATAGTAACAATCGAAAACGTTTACAGAAAATGAAAACAATACGTAATTGTATTGTTTCCAGCTCCCCCTGTGCCAAGAAGCAGCTTTGGCAGGAAATCAGTTGTATCCGGGTGGAGAGGCAGAGATAGTGGGGCTGGCCCACTGTGCAAGGAGACTCCCTAAAAATTTACTTCCTGCACTGGGGAGAGAGCAGCCAGTGCAGCCCTACTCTAATAAACAATCGAGTCAATTTTTGTGGATAATTTTTTTTTCACACTATGGTATGGCACAAACCACTTCATCAAGGATCCAATTACAAAAAGATTGAGTGTATTGATTAACAATTGTAAACAGTACAGGCCCAGGTGTATATATCTTTATATATATATTATATACTATAATATCTTGTATCAATATTATACTACTCCATATCATATATCACCCTATATATCTATATATCCATTATCTATATATTCATGTATCTATATCTACATTTCTAGCAATGGTTTCGAGCCCCAAAAAACCCCAAAAACCTCCCTCACTGAACACAAAAAAAACCCATTTTCTGCTGCATTTTTCCAGCAATAAAATAAACAACAGGAAAAAGATGGTAGTGAGATTTGTGTGAAAGATCAAAAGGGTGGATGTGTGGTACCCAGGCCCTGTAGAAAAAGGGTTCAGAGGGGATTTTGAGTGGGGATGGTGGAGTAGGGCCCTGTCAGGAGATGGGAAAAGATGGATAGCAGAACAGGAATTACAGATTCAGATGGAACTATTTGATGCTGTAAACACCAGGGAGGGAAAAGAATTGTTTAGGGTGGTTCAGTGATATTTCTAGGAGTGATGGGATGCAGATAAGGAAGTGGAATGTAAGCTATTAAACTTTCTGCAGTGAGCTAATAGACGTGGAAAAGTTCCAAGGGAAGGCAGGAGCCACTCAAAACATTATTAAAACGGCCTGAAACAGAGCTCAGGGCATGATCGTGCTTAATACAGGGAGATCACGGGATGTGAGACAAATCTTCCCTTGGTGCTCCAGAGAGAAAGCCTAAAAGCTCAGGGGAAGAGACCATTGTAATTCAAGGTTCCATATAGGGAGGGCATCACACCAGGCTTACACAAAATCCAATTGCAAATTTTCCTTCTCGGGGACTCAGTGAAGCTGCGTGGTTCCTGCAGCAGTCCCACACAAAGGATCCTGTTCCCAATGTTCATCGTGCCAATAAAAAAAAAGCCCTAATTCACATAAACATGGATTGGCTTGTTTGCTCAGGCACTCTGAATGTTTATTAGCGCCTGTAAGGTTTACAGCTTAAGGGAGATTTCCTGTGAATGCTGAATTTCTGTGCGTTTTACTTCACTGATACTCCAAACACAATCGGGAAAGGACTGGATAGAAAACACAATTCGTGCTTTTCAGAGACAGGGGAATTTGGTGGAAGCTGCAAAAACCAGACACAATTATTTGAAAAAGAAGGGATGAACACTCCTTTTTTAAAATTAATTTATTTAATTAAACTTTTTCCTTCCTCATCTCGATGCCCAGCTGGAAGTTTTTACTGGGCTCACCTGTCGGTTTGCTGACGCCTAGAGAAACCACAAGTTTATTTGACAGAACTTGCCAGACAACCTGTTCAGCAGTAAAAGTCAGTGAAGCTTTGTTTGAGAAGGGTGGATTTGCCACTGAAAAAGCCATAGCCCATTCCGTTCCACCTCTGGCACGAGACACTGATTTATGACCACCATAGCACAATCTGGGGATAATCCCCTTCCCTCGGGTCTGATGTGGCTCTGTTTAATTTTTTGTGTTTACAGCTTGTTTAAAATCCACCAGCCTTGAACTCAGAACTGTTGCTGTGACTCCCAATGTGGCTCAGACTGACTGGAAAATTGGATTTGCATTGCAGAATGCTTTGATGTTCTGGGCCATGCTCCCACTCTTGTGCACCCCAGTGACACAGCCCAGCCTGGAGCTCTCACCTGACACCTTCCCCCTGTGCTGTCAGTCCAAAGGTCTGATTAGTGTTATTCCTGCTGAGCACCAGTTTTTTTCTCGTGAGGTTATTCTTGCAGGGTTGCCAAGAATTCCCAATCCCGTGCTGATGGAAATTGTTCAAGTTCACACTGACCCTGAGCAGCTGCCAAAAACACACCTGGAGTCTTTTCATCCATGCAAAAATACAAATGGAACTTGCCAGGCAGTGTGAAGATCACCTCACCTGCGTTCTTCAGGCATTTATTGACTAAAATATCGATTAAGGCACGTGGTGACATCCTGTGCTTGGAACCTTCTCTTCCCAGTGGGAATGAGGAAAGCTCAGGGGTGCTGGAGCTCAGGACCTTGCCCTGAAAAAAAAAAAAAGCCAACAATCAGTGTTGGAAAGTGAAGTTTTGTGTGTGTTTAGAAAGTCCCCAAAGAATAACTTGTTCAAGATGATTTTTGGATATAAAATTAATGGAACAGCAATAAATATTAATGGAACAGCAACTATAAATCCCGCAATTCTTACCACACAAAAAAAGCAATGTTTGCTTTTCTTCCCAATCTTGCCAAACTAGAAAGTGAAGCAACATTGTTGTAGTTTCTGCAGAATTGGATTTGTGTGAAGAAAAACCAAAACTGTCATTTTTTTAAGGTTACATTAATTGCCAGCAGGTCTCCGTGTCACAGTACTCACATTATATAATCCCTGGTCTAAACTTTTAAATCTTTAATGGATGGATCCATTGTTGTGCCACTGATATCAGATAAAGGTGGTAAAAGCCATTCTGAGCCTCCCTGCAGGTGGGTTATAAATTACAAATTAGGTAATTACCAGTCAAGTGGACAGGGCTCCTCCATAATTATCCTTAAATTGATTAGCCATTTATTAAATGTCTATCATTACTATCACAAGCAAACGAACTGTGTATTAATCTATGTTTGAGAGGGCTTGATTGTTATGGATTGAAGTTAAATAGCCAAGGGAACTACCCTTGTCAAAGTCATTTAAAGTTTAGAATAAATAAAAGCTACTGAAGCAACTTGGGATAAAAAAAGCCCCAGTAGATCAACACATTAAGTTAACAGCCTTTTTCCCTCTGAATTTGGGATTTCTTTTGAGAATCAAAAGTGAAATTCAGATGTTGTACTGGAGATTTTCTGGGGTCCCAGGTGAGTTGGACTAAAATCCTGCAAGTTCTTTCAGGAAGTGAGATCCTTCACTTCTCAGAATCCTCTCACACCAAGTAACATTACAGAGGTTCCTTGGAACGGGGTGAGATAAGTCCTCTTGCATAATGAGTTTACACGTCTGTGAAAGGCTGGCAAGTGCAGAGCTGAAAAGGAATTTTAATTTACACTGCCATATATAAAATGTGGACTTGCCTTCAAGAAAGTGAGGAGCCAAGGTTTGAAAATCAAATTTGGGACTGCAACCCATCCAGAATTCTGATTGATCCAGAATGTGAAGATTCCTCCAGCAATGTTTTTGGGGATATTCAAGGTATAAGTGATTTATGAAAGAGCAGGATGAGACCTAAAAGGCAGAGCTGCCAGGCATTTCCCTGTGTTTTTGGGGGGAATAATTTGTAAACTTTTCAGCTCATTGATGTTTTTATTTAATTTTTTTTAGTGGGAGGCCACTGTGTTATCAGTCCCAGAAGGTTGAGCAGCCATGTTGTGAAGTACTGCCCAGCAAGTTTATTCCAAAAATCCCACTGGTGATTCTTCTGTTTTGCCAAGGGTTCTGAGAGAAATAGTGCAAATTCACAGAATTCAGCCTTTAATGCATCATGTCACATTATTTGTACATGCGCGTGCTAAACAGGGTATTTGGAGACATTGGTGTTTGTGGTAACTGTTGGTTTGTATTCAGCCAAGGATAATGTGAAAATATACAAATACATTAAGATGTAAAATACAACGTAAATACAATGTAAAATATGAATGTAAAAATACAAATGTAAAAAAAACCAAATGTGCATAGCGGATTCTCCCCAAGCAGTTGGGTCATGTCCTCAATATCCAAGCAATATAGATTGGTTGGGTGTTTGGCTTCTTCTTCAGGATTTGCTGTCTACAGAAAAAAAAAAAATAGAAATATTTCTTCATCCTTAAACAGATCCGCTCAATGGCACCAGATAAACGCAGCCTGCCAAGGGAGCAGACAGTCCCCTTGTCAACATTGTCACCCAAAATGTGGTTTATAACAAGAGCCTACACACCTTGACTTTTGAAGGATATGATGTGAAGGCCTCTGCGAGATGGGATGTGGAAAATAATGGTCCACAGGCAAGTACTGCCAATCTGCTTGGGATGAGCTGTGCCTTCCCTCATTTTCCCTGTTCCTGGAGAGCAGCAGGGGACTCAGATGAAATGCCACCCTTCCATTTCAGAAGTGGAACTCTCGATAGCCCTGGAGCTGAAGCTGTCTGAGCAGTTTGTGGGAATGATCAAATTTTGGTGTTTTGGATGTGGTTTTTTGTGTCTTAGCAGGAATTGTCCTGTGCAGAAGCAGCTGGAGTGTCACGAATTTCTGAACCAGAACCCTCTGACCCAAATGGGCTGGGGGCAGTGGGGCAGAGGGCTCCAGGACAACCATTTGGGCAGATTTTATCATTTCCTGCTGAAACCCCTTCATTCCTGGGCTTGTCCTTTCCCCTGCACAAAGAACTGTGCTGGAGAAAAGCCCGTTGGGAAGTCATTAGTTCTTTAAATACTGAGCTGAAACTTCTCAGACTCCACTGTTTTCTCTGCACACGGAAGTTGTGTGATGTCAATCAGCTCCTGGGTGAATCAGTAAACAGTGAAGCACGAGCAATAATGCAAAACTGTTCCTTTTTCTCACCTTTCCCATTCCCACAACGTCGAGGATGCTGCTCCAACAAATTATGTTCAATTACTTCAACTTTGAAAAGAAACCTGTGGTCTGTTTTCTTTAACATACCTGGGTGTTTTAAGGAATCCTCAAAGCAAAGTAGCGCGTGGCAAATATTTCCTGATTTAAAAGGAAAGTGGCAGGCAGTGGGAGCAGACTTTTTAGCAGCAGAGTTCAATTTCAACATTACTCTTCTCACCGGGATCGTGGCAGACCATCAGAAAAGAATGTTTTACTTTTCACTAATATATGATAATGGCTTTCCCATTCCAGGGTGATACTCCAGGTGTCCATATTACAGCCCCTTTTATCACCAATTAATTTTTAAGGATTGCCCAGAACCCTCATCCTTCCCACCTCATTAAGGATTAGGGCTTTAATCTCGGCTTTTAAAATTTTTCCTTCTGAGGGCAACCACTTCCAGTAAATGAGGAGGTTATTGCTTAAATCTCAGCTGCAATTAGAGGCTGCAGGTGGAATATTAGAGCTGGGCATGTTCCGTATGGGCAGGCAGCAAGGTCGAGTCTCAAAGGTCTTGAACTGAATAACAAAGCCCACAAGACATCTGACTCATCCACTTACAGATTAAAAAGCAAAGGAACTAAATGATCATGCACTCTCCAGTTCATTGGAATTCAGAACAGAAATGAAATCTTGGGGCTGCAATCCGAAATTTTCCTCTGGGGCTGCAATCCAGAATTTTCCTACTGAGGAAAAGGGCTGCGCTTAATGCAGATCTTAAAAAGTAAATTTTAAAAATATATCTAATATGTATGATTTAGGCTTAAACTGCAGCACTATTCCAAATTAAAACATAATATCTTTAAACTGCCAAAGAATATTACTGTGCAGATAACAGGAGATTAAAACGATGGTTAAATCTAAATAAACTGGATCAAATTTACTTTGATAGAAGGGTTTATTGTGAAAAGGTAGCATACAGGGTCTTCTGGAGTATAAGCTCTGACTCAGAAGTCATCATGGTTATAATCATCTCAAATTAAACTTATCTATATTTTGTAAGAGTTCAATTCTGCAGAGTTGAATTTCTGCAACACTCGGTCTGAAAGCCAAGTGAGAATTTTAAGTAATTTGATTTCAAGAACATCTCTGCTCTCACATACTCTTAATGCAAGGATCTGCTTTTCTCCTTTTTAACAATTCCTTGTTTTTTCCCAGTTAAAGTGAGACTGAGCACTCCCTAAAGTTGGAGGAGGGGTCTGAGGAGAAATACAAGCAGTGGAATTCCATTTGCACTGGGGGTTTCCAGGTAGCCACCCACATCCCTGGCTCAGAGCACAGCATAGATGGAGAGAATATCCCATGGAGTAGTGGTAGACTGCTTGTGGGTCATGGATTTTACTCAGAACTCTGGAATTTTTGAGATTCTGTTTCACAACACTGTTGGCTATGGAAGGCTGAGGGTGAATTTGGTGTGTTGGCTGTTGTGTTCCAGTTCACCTCGTCCACTCAGAGAAGTGCTTCAAATGTGGCAGAAGGAAGCAAAACCCAGATGGTTTGGCTGTGCTGGCCTTCTTTTAAAGGTAGCGAAATCTTCAATTGTCCCTCAAATTGTGGCTGAGGGATTGTGTCAATGTTACAGCAGCCTAACACTCAGCCTCCCATTTCTCTGCAGGCATTCTGCCAGCTATTTTTTCACCCTTCCCTACATCCTGCCGCTGTTACTTTCCTTGTGGTCCTTTTTTTGTTTTTATCAACCACCAATTTTAAAGCAAACACTCGTTGAGAACGCATGGTGTGGAATCAAAGTGTTTCCCTTCAGCCGACGAAGAAAATACAAACTACGCCACTTACTGAATGAATTAGAGAATATTAATACAAAGGTAAGACACTGGTGCCAGGGATTTCACATGCTGCATGGAGTTGATTAAATGGAACAAACCTGCAGCCACAAGGGTTACAAGGGTTTTTTTTTTTTTTTTCGGGCAAACAGCACAGTTGATGCTTTGCCACTGAGCTCCCTCTCCACCCTGAGGAGACCTTGGCAGGTTTTATCGCATGATGGGTCTCACCACCCCTGACTGCTATGAGGGGGTCATCTGGACCATATTTGAGACACCAATTGAGCTCAGTGAGCGCCAGGTGAGTGCAGAGGGACAGCCTGAGGGTTTTTTTCGTGGCGTTGGCTTTGTCGCTGCCGCTCAGTGTCACACATCAGCTGCTCCACCGCCTCCTCCAACATACCCACCCTGCCAGGATGTCTCCCAGTGCCAGCTGAGTGACCTGCTAAATCACCCCTCAGAAATGGCAGAAAGGGGCAGGAAGGGGAAATGACGGCGTGAGGGGAAAGCCAAGAACCCTCTCGGGTCATGGCACCAGCTCAGCGCTTGGCCCACCTGCTCACCCCACATTTCACAGCTTCTCTCCCGCTGTCAGCTCAGCAGAACAGAATTATTCCACATCCACCTGAATCCATCACCACCAGTATTAAGGCAGCCAATTTTTCACCTGCAGACAGGAAGAGGAGATGCAATTATATGTTGAGAAACACGGATCGTGCAGAGATGGCAGGCCTAACCCTGACCGCGCCTGTATCTCCCTACTGTTGCTTGAAGAACAGTTTTTAATAATGACACAGACACGGTTAAGGGGTAAAAAAGGGTTTACCTGGATTTGGGATCCCAGGTGCACAATTGATGGCAGAATGACACCCGTGTACCAGCGGTACAAGTTTTATAGGTTTCAGGATTAGCCTCTTATCTAGGATTCTCTAATAGAAACTTAACAAATGTAATGTCTTTTTTTTAATGAGTCTTCTCCTGGATGAGGCTGAAGCCTAGTTTACACAAGATGTTTTAGACTCAAGGCTGAAGCCTGGGTTTAAGATAGCACAGGCACACTGATTCTTTTTCAGGATGTTTGGTTTCTCTGCTAGCAAAGGCTTAAACTAAGCTGGATATCAAGCTTTAGGAATTACAAGCATGTGGGCTAAGGGTACAGGCGGATACATAAGGGGTACACAAGCGTAAAGGGAAAAGCAAAAATCATCAGCATCACTTCACAGGGCACTCACAGTGGTACTCAGGAGGATACTCACGGCACTCACAGAGTACTCAGAGCATACTCACAGAGGCACTCACAGGGCACTCAAGATACTCAGGCTACTCACAGGGCACTACAGGGTACTCGGGGAACTCACAGGGCACTCAGGGATACTCACAGGCATCAGAGCTTACTAGAGGATACTCACAGGGCACTCAGAGGATACTCCAGGCATCACAGGGTATCGAGGATACTCACAGGTACTCAGAGGATACGAGGGCACTCACAGGCACTCACAGGGTACTCAGAGCATACTTGCGGTACTCGAGGTACTCACAGGTAGACAGCAGTACTCAAGGTCTACTCACAGGGTATCAGAGGATACTCACAGGGCACTCACAGGTACTCAGAGGATACTCACAGGGCATCCAGGGTACTCGAGGATAATCACGGGCACTCAGAGGATACTCACAGGGCACTCACAGGGTACTCAGAGGATACCTCACAGGGCACTCAGAGGATACTCACAGGGCACTCACAGGCTACTCAGAGGATACTCACAGGGCACTCACAGGGTACTCAGGGATACTGCAGGCACTCAGAGGATACTCACAGGGCACTCACAGGGTACTCAGAGTACTCACAGGGCATCACAGGGTACTCAGAGGATACTCACAGGGTACTCAGAGGTACTCACAGGGCACTCACAGGGTACTCAGAGGATTACTCACAGGGCACTCACAGGGTCTCAGGGACTGGTACTCAGAGGATACTCACAGGGCACTCAGTGCCCTCATCACAGGCATTACCGCGTTCCCGCCCGGCGTTCCCGTGAGGGGGGCGGGGAGAACCAGAGCCCTTGAGCGCCCGGAGCCTTTGGAAAGGAAATTCCCGTGATTCCACGGCTGGAAGGAGCCATCGAGGGGTGACCCTCCGCTGGCCTCAGCCATGGCATTTCCTGCGATATTTAAACGCATCCATTTAAACCACCGGCTTCAAAAACCGGAGACGAGGGCGCCTCGGGAGTGGTGCCCTGGGCTGAGGGATTCACCGCTCCGTGTGGTTTTTTTTTTTTTTTTTTTTTTTTGCAGCTTCGCAGTTCGCAGCCCTGCACTTCGACGGCAAGAACTCGAGTGCCATGAGGGAGAATTTTCGGCCGGCTCAGCCCTGAGGGCCGCACGGTGTGTGGTCGGGGCGGGATCGCCATCCCTACAGCGCGCTCTCCTGTCGCTGTGCTGGCCTTCACCCTCAGCGCCCTGTGCCTCTGAATCCTCACCTCGGCAACATTCTGGTCTTTTTTTGTTGCGTTGTTGTTGTTGCTGATCTCAGTTCTTTGCCTCAGCCTCTCACGGATTGTGTCTCGATGCTGAAATTGTCCTCCTCCAGACAATCAACCAAGGATTGCTGTGCTGCTCTTGTGAAGCCCAAACCACCAGAACTCAACGGAACTGTGAGACAAAGCCACGAAAAGTCAGTTTTTAAAAACCAAAAAAAATTAGAGAAAGCGTTAGGCTGGGTTATGCTTTGTTTTTTCACCCAGCTCTGGATGAGCATTGGAGGAGCCGCACAGGGAACTTTGGAGAGGAATCTGTTCCTAAGTGCCTGTGGAGGGGACAGTTTGGAGCGTGTTTAATCATCCAACACTGCCCAATCTGGAGTGAATGTGGAGAAATTCCTTTATCCACACTTGTCCACCTCAAGGTAACACACAGACCAGAAATAAACGCTCACAACACAACTGAGCAACACTCGGTTCATCCCTGCAGGGAAGGGCCTCACCCAACACACAAATCTTCCTATTTTCCTCAGAAATATCCCAATTAATTCAGATCAGGACATGGATCCCTTCCCCCATTCTCCTGGGGGGCTGGCAGCTCCCTGTGCTATTTATTCATTTTTCATGGGATGCCATGGGGCGTGTGATGTGCTGGGAAGGACCAGAGGCACATCTGTGGAAATTCCCTTCTTTGGGGCTGCTTCTGAAGCAGGATCCTTGGTGATCCTTTCTAGTTGTTATTTGCTAATAAAATAGGACAGGTCGAGAAATGGCTCTCTTATATATAATTATATATTATTATAATTAATATATATAATAAATAATTTTTATAGTAGCCTATAAAATATTCACATATGGTCAGAATCATATTTTTCCAGGAGATTTGTGAGTTGAACCAATTCCTTCAGATCTTACCCAATCCATTATGAAAAATATATTGGGAAATAGGGTTTCTTGTATTATCCCAGTTCTCCCTCTGAAGAGGGACATTTTTCTTTGGTTAGTGCCATATACATGTTACCAGCTTCTTTTAGGCTTTTAGATTTTGACCACACCGAAATAAGGATTTCCTATTAGCAGATTTGTATTTTTTTTTATTTCAGGGAAATTTGCAGATACTTTATACATTTTCAGGAAAATCCTTGCTGTAAGAGCAACCAGAACTCACCAAGAGGGGGGAATTATTTTCAATTATTCAATCACAAAAGGCTTTTAAAAAATGTGGGGAAAGCAAATGAACCTATTTAAGTCTAAAGGAAAGATTAATATTTTAAGCTGCATTTATTATGTAACTGAAAAACTTTGGAGCGAGAACAGAACTGAAATATTAAAGGTGAACAACAGACCTGTATTTGAATTTTTCTGAGTTTTTATTTCTTTTGTCTTGCTGAAGGGAATCCACAAAACACTCTGTCATGGAGCAGCGTGACTTTTTTTCCTGCCCTGTTTTCTTCACAATATTTAGGTTGGTGTGAAGTTTTTGGGCAGGGGCAGGGATTTGCAGTGCCCTGGGTGTTTGTAATGTCACAGCGTTCTGGGGATGTCTCACACCAGCAGGGAGAGATTCCTGAGCCTGGCACCTCGCCCAGGTGGCAGAGCTGGTCCCACCCCAAATCAGCACAGGGAACTCCTCAGGATACCTGAGAAATACCTTTGGTACTCCTTAAGGTGTGCAAGAGCCACCATCCCTCTTCCCTTCAGATTATTTTTTGATTCTCATTTCATAGGCTCTCTCTAAAGGAGGGCTGGAACAAACCTGAAGGATCCTTGTCATTTCTTGCCAATGATAATCAGAAATCACAGGGCACAGCCATAATTGATAAGTGGGAGCTATTATTTACTATAAAATAAATTTAAAATAGAACTAAGAGGAAAAAGAAATTTCTGCTGGAAAGAGAGCAAGACTTCTCTAAGAGCTCTTCTGCATCGACCCAGTGGAAATAAAACCTCACTGCACAAGGATCACTGTTTTTATTTTTAAATAAAATCTCACAGCACAAGGATCACTGTTTTTTTTGAATAAAATCTCACTGCACAAGGATCACTGTTTCTATTTTTGAGTAAATCTCACTGCACAGGATCACTGTTTTTATTTGAATAAATTCACTGCACAAGATCCACTGTTTTTATTTTGAATAAATCTCACTTCACAAGGATCACTGTTTTTATTTTTGAATTAATCTCACTGCACAAGGATCACTGTTTCTATTTTTGGGTAAAATCTCACTGCACAAGGATCACTGTTTTTATTTTTGAGTAAAATCTCACTGCACAAAGATCACTGCTTTTATTTTTAATAAAATCTCCACTGTACAAGCATCACTGTTTTTATTTTTTGATGTAGTTAAAATCCCAACTTGCACAAGATCACCTGTTTTTATTTTGTAATGAAAATCTCACAAGCACAAAGGATCACTGCTTTATTTTTAATAAGAATCTCAGACACAAGGAATCACTGTTTTTATTTTGAATGAAATCTCAAAGGATCATGTTTTATTTTGATATGAAATCATCATTACGAAGGATCACTGGTTTTTATTTGAATAAAATCTCATGTCACCAAGATCACTGTTTTTATTTGACATGAATGAATCTCACTCACAAGGATCACGTTTTTATTTTTGTTTTAATCCAATCTCACAGTGTACAAGATCACTGTTTTTAATTTTGAATAAAATCTCAACTTCACAAGGATCAGCGTTTTTATTTTTACGAGTAATTAATCTCACTGCACAAGGATACTGTTTTTTTTGTTGGGAAATCTCACAGTCACAAGGCATCACTGGTTTTATTTTGAGTAAAATCTCACTGCACAAGGATCACACTGTTTTTATTTTGGGGAAATATACCATCTACTGCACAAGGATCACTGTTTTTTTTTGGGAATAAATCGTTCACGTGCACAAGGATCACTGTTTTATTTTGAGTAAAATCTCAACTGCACAAGGTCCACAGTGTTTTCTATTTTTGGCGGGAGCGTAAATCTCACCTGGCCAAGGAAATCACGCTGTATGTACAGTCGAGCGAAGTGTTGTGGCATAAAGAAAAAATAAATTGCTCCCTCCACTCCTGTGACAGACTGGGTTCACTCGGTCACTTTTCAGAGGCCTCTTCACCTCAAATTTCGCTCTGGGCCAGAACGTACTGTAATACGGTACTCAGAGATCTATGGAGCTCGACACACGGAATACGCTCTCTCTATTCCAGGAAAAAGCGGAAACGTCCAGCTGAAATCTGATTTGCTCGGTGAGAGGTTAATGAGAAAAAGTCAATTTGCTGTTCCACAGGTAAACTTAAGGTGCTTTGATTTCAGGAATTTGTCGTCTCGGTCTCCGCTTGGCATGGATTTCTTTATATTGTAAAGACACCATAGAAATGACGTCCTGCTGAAGACAAACGCCAGGCACTTGATACAGAAAGGGTGGGAAGGACTGGGAGAGCGTTCGAGGACCAAGCAGGAAACATATACTTTTCCCGATGTCCAGCAAGGTGCCAGAGTGCTCTGATCCATTTCACACGTGGTTGAATGACTGTGGGGTGAAAATGATAACACCGGTAGTTTAATCTGCTAGAGCTCTAAGAATTGGGGGTTAAACAAAAAAAAAAAACAAAAAAAAGAAACACCCAAAAGAAAAACAAAATCCACAAATACAAAACAAACTAAACCCAGCAAAACAACAACCACAAAAAAAAAAAACAACAACGAAAAAAAACCAAACAGGGGTTGTACAACATCCCAATGTTCCTTTGCAGATTTGGGCTCCTAGAGGTTGTGACGAGTGATCACTCTTCCTTCCTCCACCCATCAGGGCACAGGGGGTGGACGCCAGGAGAGGCACCAAAAAAATCCCCAAAACAATGTGTTTTCAGCAAAACATTTTTCTCAGGAAGCACGAAGAGACAAGGAAACCAAAGCATTACTCACGAGAAATGTATTTACATCACCCACGAAGATTTCTGATGAATTTGGCAACTCTGCTTACAGTCAGCTCCGTCTGTGACCAAACACCAGCTCAAAATGCACTGTCTGGACAAAATTGGCTTTTTGTGACTGTTGAGAGGAAAGAGTAAAGCTTTTTTCCTTTGTCCTTTTTTTCTTTGCCCATCCAGATGTGAATTTAACAGGGGAAACAGCGCTCGCCAGCACCAGCTTTTGATGTCACACAGCAAATCCGTGGAAAATATCAATTTATATCCAATATCCATCCACCTGGGGTCAAAAAAATAAAACCAAAACAAGGGTACAGTGAAGCCTCTCTAACTACCCAGGCTGGTTTTAGAGTTTAGTAAGTGCTGAGTTTAATAAACACCAGGGGTAACATTAACTCTGAGAACATTAAAGATCTTTTCCCACCTAAATGGTTCAATTATTCTAGAAATGATTCTATAAAAAAAAGGTTATTCTTGGACACGGGAGGCTCTTTTTGATGGAGTTAAAAGTGGACTTGGTGATTTTCCCCCACAGAGCACTGAAGTGAAATGGGATTTATGGACTCTTCAGTGGCAGAGAAACAAGTGACCTGGTCACTGAGGTGGCTGTGGGAAATGCTTTGTGTGGGAGAAAATCACACGTAAGTTGGGTTTTTTAAAGAAAGGAAATGTAGGATTTACTGGTAAATGATGTGTACCTGTGGAAAAGGCAGTGAAACTCCAGCTGGAGGCACAGCAGGGCCACAGTGACCCCAGCCAGGACATTTTTCATCCTCTTCTTCCCCAAATTCCTCCTGAGCAGACACAACTCCTTCAAGGCAGCTGCTGAGAATGGGAACATGCAGATTTCGTTATGAGGTTTAAATGCATTTCCCAAAAATAACCTGCTGTTTGGGGCTTTTAGTATCAGAAATAAATCCATACACACCGCTAAAATCTGATTATAATTAGTCACACAAGTAAAATTATGAGTGTAATTAACTACAGCAATTAATTGCAATGCCTTTGGGACATTATTTCCCTTCTTGCAGTGGAATGCAATTTGCATTTAAAGTCATATCATAAAGGCTGGGAGATGGTAATCAATTTGGGTTATTTTATTGTCTTTTACCTATTTAATATCACCTGAAGTGATTTAGACATCCAGCACTAAAATACAGTTTGAGATAAAAGAAACCCAAACACCATTTTAATGGGTTTTGTTGCCCCCATAATCCACACTGAGCTATCTAAACTCCCCCATGCCCTTCCTTTTTATTGCCTCACAAAAAGATATTGGTTTTCATCGGTGAAATTACCTTTATGACAGTACCACCCTTCCCCTCCCTCGTTCCCAGCACGTAAAGAGGCCTTGATGGATGAGTTTGCAGATTGGGGGTGGTGAGGAGGAATTTATGAGAGAGAAAG
The DNA here is from genome assembly GCA_009741485.1 of Malurus cyaneus samueli. Lineage (NCBI taxonomy): Eukaryota > Metazoa > Chordata > Aves > Passeriformes > Maluridae > Malurus > Malurus cyaneus. Next base: position 532,912 of record VKON01002658.1, read on the forward strand.
AAAGGCAGAAAAGTTTTGCATTTTGCTGATAGTGCTGATGTGGAGATTAAATTCTGAATAAGTCACAGACAATCGTTATCAAGAGTGTGGTATCTTTGAAAAGCCACAGTCACTGGAGTTTGTGGGACATGAAGCTCTCAAATGCTTTTCTTACAGGCAGTAAAACATTGTGGTTCATGTCCTGGAGCTCAGCAGTCACTGGGGAAGCTGGGATCATCCTGGGACAGCAGCAGGGACCTCCCTGGGGAGAACAAAAAGAGTTCAAATCTTAAAAGAGCAGGATAAAGACAAAAAAAATCAGCTGTGGAGGTGCTGAGCTTTTCCAGGCCCCTCAACTGAGTCCCTCTGTGGCTGATGGTGCCCCACTTTCTGGGCAGCCCTTCCTACCAAACACATCCACAAAAAGGAGGATTCATCCACAAAAAGAAAGATTCATCCACAAAAAGGAGGATTCATCCACA